>CAUYQV010004082.1:0-23574 GCA_963574575.1 Galagoides demidoff
CATGATGCAATGGTACATTTCAAAACTATTAAGAAATGAGTATAATTGTGATGGATGTGTTACTTGGTTCAATGTAAACATTTCACATTGTATATCAAAGCAGTACCCTGAACCCCATAACTGCATCAATGTACAAAGTTATGATGTAATAAAAAATAATTATTTAAAAAAATAAAAATAAATTTAAAAAAGACATTAGGTTAAAAAAAGGAAATCAATAAATTATGAACTTTAGTTCATGAAATAAATAAATAAATATTCCAGAACTAAATATTTTCTGAATAGGCTTTATAACATGTAGTCAAATTTTAAGGCCTACCATAATATGATCTCTCTAATAAGCAATGCAATGTATGAATTAAGACAATAAAGCCTCCAATCTCTAGTGAATCACAACCTATTAGGTTATATATACACACAAAGTAGCACTATATAGTCATTTAATGTTATAAGGCGACTCCATATTAACTGGTAAATACATGGAAATATATAAAGGGATATTCATTTGCTTCTAAATGAGGGAAAATTAGAAAAAAATCACATTTGAACTAGACTCAAAATTTTAAGTTGGACTTGAATACATGTGTCAGTATGTTGAAATATTTCAGGAGTTCTCTCTTTCTTGGAGCCATTCTTTCCAGGGGTTTCTTTCTGGACTGGTTGTTCACTGGACTTGTGGGTAAATATCCTCCTTAAAACTAATGCTGCAATCACACAAAGGGGCAGACTGGTAGTCTTTGCACACTCTCCTCATGACTTCAGTTGAATTTATTGTTCAGTTTCTCTTATTTCCCCCAATCCTAATAGCATAAAGAACATACATAAATAGTATCTACTAAGAAAACTGGAGGACTTATTTCATCTCTGGTCATGACCACCTTCTGTCTTCTTTCCCACGTGTCCTCTCCTCTACTCTAAGATCAGCTGGACAGTAACTCGACATGGATCCAGCTCAGTCCTTCCCTCATGTCCATCTCCCCACTTTTTCAACTTTCTATTATTTTTAATTTCCTGGTTCAACCTCCTAGGTTAAATATTTATTAGGACTCTCTTGTTTTTACTACTAAGAGTTCTTTCTTATTCTCTGATTTAAAAAAAAATTTTATTATTTATTGTTCATTTGCTTCAGAAGTGCAATATATTCTTTTATTTCCTTCCGGGACAATGATAGCTTCTTTAAAGTCATCTGTTACTCCTGAAAGTCTTCATTTTCTGAGTTCTTTTTTGTGTGTGTGTCTGTTTTATTTGGATTCTTAATATTAACTTCATTAACTGACAATATTTAATATCAGAGGTTTTCCTGAACTTAAAATGCTGACTAAGTTGACTGGAGATTCTCCCTCTGGCCGTGTCTAATGTGTCTAATCAATGGATTTTACAAAAAAATCCAGATCTAGCATTTCCACTGGAGACATTTAACATTCAAATATGTCAATGTCTTTTGCCTGGGTTGGTTCAGTTTCTATTTAGTCTTACCCTAAAGATAAGCGGTACCAATATTTGGGGTTGGGTGGAGTAAGAGAGTGGATCCTTTTCTTCAATTGCTTTGATATGAATTTTGTACAGCACATCTCCCCACGCTCCTATGACACTGAGTGTCCAACTCTCCCTTGGTCCCATAATTCGATATTTTTAAAATATATGAACCTAAACTTCTACTTAAAAAAGGAAAATTTTACAGTGATTTTAATGATTAGTAATAATTAAAAAATTGAATTAGATAGCTAATGGTATATTACTCCAGTTCTAGTCCAAGAAATAATCTATTTATGGGTGGCTAGCAATATATCATAAACACATCCTCAAAATTTCTCTGGAAAATTTCTCTTATATTAACATTAGACGCTCTCATAATTGCAATTTATATAATAGTGCTCTCATTTCTCTCCCAATGGAAATCAAGTCCCACTTAATAAAGGTTATATTAAAAGAGAGGGCCTAGTTAAAAGTAGGCCAGACATCTCTATTCAGATTCCAGTGACCCCATTATAAAATCTAAGATTAAATCTCCAGAAATGGTCATATGCTGCATTTTTTACCTTTATTTATTTATTTTACATATTGTGTATTGCTTAAGTATCAAAGGTCTAAAAAAAAATGCATCTTTTGTACCTGTTTTGTCTTTGGGCTAATAGGATTATTTTTTTAAAAGGCCACAATTCAGATTTTTTTTTCAACAGACAATATAAACTATAACAAACAACGGAATAGAATGAAAACTAAGAAGTAAAATGGCCAGGACAGGCACTGTATAGACTCAGCAGGAAAAACAAATCAATAAATAAGATGGATAAGGTAGATAAACCAAGGAGATTAAGTCAGAGACAACTGGAGGGCAGACATGAGAGCTAGGAAGACTATAACTCGAATGTAGCAAATTATTCTGGGACACCAGGAATGAAAACAAGACTAGGGTGCAAACCACATTGCACCGTGAGATCATTCCATGTCTGTTGCCCTGTATGTGAGAAATTTAAATGGATGCAAAGATCTAGATGTTTGGTTTTGCTGGATATTGAAAGATAATTCTCACTCCCATTTCCAAATGACAGAAATTGTGTGGAGCTGGGAAGTGGGTATCCCACCCACGCCCCTGACATTTACTAGTGTGCCCAGCACTCACATGGGGTAGGCATTCCCATGCGTTTACACCCAGCACTCTTCACCCATTTATGAACCTGCTTGGTACACACAAGACATTGCATTTGCTATGCGTTGGTCTTTATGAATCAGACAAAGTTCCTTCTCTTTGTCTGGGTCAGTGTAAGATCACAACCTTACACTAACCCAGTATCTCACAACAAACAGAAGTCAAAGGCCTTATGATATTGACACAACTCTTCCTGCCAGGCCACAAAATTCATCTGGATTCCAGTGGCCCAATGATATGTTTAATATAAACATTTCTTTCACATAAAATAATAAGTACTATAGAAAACTTAAAAAATATAAAACATATAAAAAGAAAAAATACTCATAATTACATATTCTAAAATGATTACTATGCTGTTTGTTTTTAATACACGTATCATTTTGTAAGTTTACTTTTTCAAATTGAATGACAGTAATGACACAAACAAATTTGCATGTCAGTAAAAATTTGAGACCATCTTTGCTTCATGGCTGAATTATATTACCTTTTGATTTATCATAATTTAATTATCGTGACGTGTTTAGACAGATTCCAGAACAGTGTTTTATAAATACTAGCACCACGTAAATATTTACCTGCAACGCAAATTATTTTGTAAAACAGATTCTGGAAGGTAGAATTATGAACCAACCTACTTAAATGTGTACAAGTAAACCAATTTTCATGCTTTCCACAATATGTATCTTACCTTTAACCAGCATCAGTTACTTTTATTTTAAAATATTTAATACTTTATTTCAAAAAATACAATCACTATTTATATTTCCTCTGTCATTAGTTCTTTTATGGTGTTTGGTACATTTTAATTTTGTGGAATCAAATATACTTACAATTTCATTAGGGTTTATTCCTTTTCTTTTTATGGTAAAAGTCTCATCACTGCTAACACCAGAAAGTCACATAAATTTCTTGAAGAATTATCATTGTTCATTATCTGTTACCTTAAAAAAATAAATCACTAATACTTCTGAATTTAATGTAGTATATAGGGATTTGGAATTTTCTAAAGTAATATTCTAAAGTAACATTTTTCCTGCCTATTAGCTTATAAAGTGCATTTCATCATTGGAAGAAAATAAAGTTATCAAATTATATGAAATTATTAAATTATTATCCTGATTTTATTTTCTTGGGTTTTATTTCAATTTTCAGGCTGTTCTGAATGTCTTTCTCTACACAGTAGCTTTGGTCTTTAGGATATTCTCTATTGCGGGGTAAAATAAAATTAGACAAAATGGTTAAGTAAAAACAGATGGTGTTAATTGGACAGTCCTCCAAGTGCCTCCTTATCATCAAAGTGTAAGAAACAGTATTTAAGTGATGATTATAAAAGATAGTTAAAAGCCGAGAAGGCATGTAGTGTGAGTTAAAGATACACAAATACTATATCTCCAAAATAATTTAAAATTAAGAAAAGTTTCAAAAGCCAATAAGGGCATTCCTGACCCACAATCACTTTGGGAAAGTCTGGAGATGCCGCTTTGCAGCTGGTCCCTCAACCACAGTGCCCAGTGATTTCTTCCTTGGATCTGTGGTTTCGTGGCCAATCTCTTCAATGGCTCACCACCTTAGCTGGAGAAATCTCCCAGTAACCTCATAGTATTTGACGCCTACTGCCCATTGCTCTTTCTTATACTGTTGGTGCTCATTTCCTGCTCACCTCAGAACCACCACATTAATCTGGTTGTCACATCAGACAAGGCAACCATACAGGTTCCCTGGGCACGTTTAAAAATATGATCCTTAGCAGTATCTAATTTGGCAAGGCCAGCTATTAAGCCTCTCTTAGATTAAACAGAAATAAATTCTAAACTACATTAACATCATACCTAGTTCTACTGCAGACTGGTTATTTTTTGTGGTTGATGATTTTCTTACATTTAGTATTATTTACTCCGGTAGATGCTAGTCTGGATCCAGTCTTGTTCAATAAAATTAACTGATCTTGCATAGGAAGTTTCTCTTTAAAAAGAAAAGAAAATTAATCTTGAGAAGAAATGACTTATTTGAAAGTGGTAACACGCAGCAGTCCACTTCTTCTTTAAAAACTAGTCCGTTAAGTACATTTAGGGTAGAGATTGATGTTGTTGTTTTTTTTTTTTTTAATATTCCTCTATAACTTTATTTCAACTAATATGACTCGAAATTGTTCTGATGCAAATTTTTCTAAATGCACGTGATGTTTAATCTTATATGTCAATTTGCCTGAACCCTGGGGTGTCCAGATATTTGGTTAGACATTATTCTGGATGTGTCTGTCCAGGCGTTTGTGTGTAAGATTCACATTTGAATTAAGAGTGAGAGAGTCTGCTTTTACTGTCTGTGGACTGTAACATCTGTCTTCTGTCCTCAGACTCATGCTCAAACTAGAACTTATACCTTTGGTTCTCCTGGTTCTTAAGGCCTTCAGCCTCATACGATAACCATATCATTGGCCTTCCTGGATCTAAAGCTGCAGAACCCGGGGCTCCTCAGTCTTTAAGACAATGTGACTAATTTCTTATATCCATATGTGTGTGTGTACATCTATATGTCTATGTATCACTTCCAGGCTAATATGCAGAAAATAATAACACGAAAAATAACTGAAGGAAAATATGGAGTTCTTTCTATGAGAGAGTCCTCACTAATAAAAATGTAGTAATCGTGAAAAGTGCTTTTTAACTTAAATAAATGTTCCCAGAAATTAGAATTTTCTTAACTGCCAAAAGACTTATTCAATTTAAAATCTTTTCTTCAAAAAGTCATTTGGAAACACATTTCTTCCATCTTTATTATGTATACAGAACCTAACACGGAGATTTCTCCTGTAGTTAACACAAGCATTTTCCCACTCAACAATTCACTAATTCAGCTGTAGAATAACCATTGTTAACAACTAGGGAGTAGAGTGGAATTCTGGGGAGAAGTAAAATTCTAGGTGCAGACAATTTTTTTTTTTTTAAAGTACAGATTCAACGTGCACTTTAGAAAGTCACCTAACTTCTGGAAAGATTCTGATTTTCCTTCAGAAGTACAGAAATAGCATTAGACCTATACTTCAGAGTGGCTTGAGGATGTCAGATCCATAAAGGCAACGGGGCTATCGGCTATCGCTATGACAGGGCTTTGGCCACCTCTAATCTGAAAAATCAGATTACCAAGATTATTAGTGTTTTTCCAAGTATGTCAATCAATGTTCCAAGCAGTTTGAAAATTCCTTCTAATGAATGCAAGAATCTTTACTATCACCCACCATGACCATCACTTCAGCATGATGAGAAACTTTCATTTTTCTGTCATCCAAATATCCAGATAACAAGAGTTGAAATGAATATAAATCTGACCTCATTAGAAAAAAAAGAAAGATTAAGTGCTTAGTTTATTCCATTTCAACAACTTTTAGAAAGGTTTGCTGTTCTAGCCTAGTGACACAATTCACTGAGGAGATGTCATTTTAGAGACTAAAAAGACAAAAATAAAAACTATAGCTCTAAAATGTTCTAACATGTTTCCAACATTTTCATCCAGAAATTTTACCTTCAATTCCTGGTGAATTAATGTTACAGGATTTGAGCAGAAGTTCTATTAGATAATAGACTAAGAAAATAGTGAATTAGCACATTTCATGGATTAGTTAAGAGATTTCACAGAATAGGTACCTCATTGTAGCTATCTAGCTAGTAGGGGTGAGCAAAAAGAGGTGCAAATACCTAAGGAATAAGCACACAGAGTCCTTGATTCCACAGCCTTGAATCTTTGTGCCTTGGGAATGATTCTATTTAAAAAATCGCTATCACCTTAATTCTCTGTCTCTGTGCTATTTTCAGTTGATCTCTTCCATTCCATGTAAATTATGATCTATAAGGCCTAAGTCCTCTAATGACAACCCTACCATCTCTGTCACTTTGAAATTAAAAAGTAAATCTGAAAATATTTGGTTTAATTTCCAAGTCCAATAGCTATCTTACATACATGTATAAATAATGACATGTGTATATCCATGTATGTATATATAAAGATGTATGTGCGTGTGTGTAGAGAGAGATTTACTTACTGACAGGCATCTGAATGATACCACAAGGAGGGTGAACTAACAATGAAGCCAACTGTGACTAATTTCACACAGCTCTTCTGGTTACAGATCCCTAGGTTTAGAAATTAAATTCTATCCCGTTGAGTTGCTCTAGTTTTTCTATTCAGAGTGGAACATCAAAGGCTATAGGATTAAAGGGGTTGAAGAGCTCTGAGCAAGGTTAACCAGCTCTACCACATTTCAAAGACACTAAGAGTCCAGAACGATGTAAAGGCCATTACCAGAGTGCACAGCTGGGCCTACCCTCCAGCACACACTTCACAACCTCCCCGCCACACTGACCGCTGTTGTTCTCTTTCTTCTCTCCCTCCCTCCATTCCTTATTTTTACAGATCTATTTTTACTGCCTCTATCTTTCCTGCTTTCTTGTTTTTCTTTTCCTTCTGTATTCTATTCATTTTCCCTCTTGTCACATTCTTCTTTCTTCCTTCTATTACTTCTCTGACAAGAATGTGCCTATGTCTTAGTCCATTCAGGATACCACAGCAAAATACCATAGCTGGGTAGCTTATATACAACACAAACTTATTTCTCACTCTTCTGGAGGTTAGAAAATACAAGTTTAGGGCAGAGTCCATGTTTGGGGAGGACCAACTTTGTGGTCCTTAGACACCTTCTAGCTGTATCTTCTCATAGTGAAAGGGGTAAGGGGGTCTGGTCTGTCTTAAGCCTCTTTTACAAGGGCACTAACCTCATTCATGAGCACCCCACCCTCATGACCTAATCAAGTCCCAAGGGCCTCACTTCTGTGCTTAGGACTTCAACATATGAATTTGGCAGGGATAAAAACCATAGGAACCTAGGAAGCATGTTCTCCATTATTTGTTTTATAATTTTTTTAAGTATTTACATTTACTGTTCTTAATTCTTTATGGGAAAAAGTAACTGAATTTATTTTTATTTTAATAATGCTTTTCTTTTGAACATGTCTCACTAAAGGTGATTTTTGTTTTTCTTTCTTAAAAAAGAAATTTTTTGAATGGAGTTAAGAAAAACTATCATGTGCATTTGTGTGAATAATACCAAAATACCTGCCATGTAAGTCATTAGATAACTTGAAATACACCTTTTTTTGAAATGTTTTATTATCATTATAATGTTTGTCTGGTGGTGGTGTTGTTATCAGCATTATTATTTTAATGTGCAAATTCTAAATTTTAATTGAATCCTGGAATTAATGATATCAATCTTGTGTATCAAAAATCATAATGAAATTATTCAATAAATGTGAGCAATTCCCAAAAGAAGAGATGCAAAACTGTTAGCTCCAATGGCAAAAAGTCCTAAAATGATTTCAATTTCACCCAAAATCCCTCCAATTACACTCATAGTCTCTCTCTCTTTTTTTTTTTTTTTTGAAACAGTATCTTATTATGTCACCCTCAGTAGAGTGCTATGGCATCACAGCTCACAGCAACTTCAAACTCTTGAGCTCAAGTGATCCTCTTGCCTTAGCCTCCCAAGTAGCTGGGACTACAGGTACCTGCACAACACCCAGCTATATTTTTTTACAGATGGGGGTCTCACTCTTGCTCAGGCTGGTCTTGAACTCCTGAGCTCAGGGTATTTGCCCAGCTTGGCCTCCCAGAGTGCTAGGATTACAAGTGTGAGCCACTGTGCCTAGCTCTATATCCATATTCTTAATGATTCCAACTTTCTTCCCCATGCTTTTTCATTCTATATACCTGTCTTTTATATGTTCTAAAGCAAAGATCGCAAGCTCAAGGGGTGCTGGAGGAGTGACCCAGGATTAGGGGAAATGATGAAATGGATGAGTCTATAACCCTAAAATTGATTTTTGTTTACTTATTTCTGTATGAAAATAATGTTGAGGTCCTCACTTATCAAAGTTACTATCAGTTAGTATAGACTGGAGTTGTTAAATGGAAGGATTCATTAATACCAATGGACAAGGCTACAGATGCTACAGATTATAGGCAAATGTGGAAATGATGACTCAGCCCTTTTGAATCCTCATTTTTTTTCCCAGAGAAATTTAAAATCCAGAGTTGTATTTAAAATTACTTAAATTTTAAAGCCTTAATAGGCAAATAAAGCATGTTGTGGACACAGACTTGATCTATATTCTAAACATTTTCCTTATATATAAATAACTGAAAGTATTTTAAATTGACAAAGAAGATAAAGATTATTTACAGGCATAGATACTTTGGCCTCCATTTGGATTTGTTATGACCTTAGGAAACAATAGGACATTCTCTAGGATGAATTATTAATGGATAGATTATAACAGATTTATACTGTATATAGATTTATACTATAGATAGATAGTATATATAGTATACTATGCTTTATACTGTATATGGATTATTTTTTCTGGGTTATGTCTTATTATATTTTTAAAAATGATAAATAGGGGTAAAGGACAAAATTCAAATGCATCTTTTCTTCTGTGTATCCCCTTTTATTATTTGAAAATCCTTTAGGATGTTCTATGATCCTATTTATATCAATAAATTCTGAATGTTCCCCTGAAACCTTCATTTTGCTGGGAAGAAGAACCATTCCAGGACTAAGCAGTGACAGCAACAACAACGACAACAAAGGATTCTGTACTAACAAGAAAAATAATAACTTAAGAAAAAAATTCCTAAGAAAACTGAGTCATCAAAGATTTACATTGTATAGGAGCCAGTAGAAATGCAACAGGTACAGTAAATCTTTTACAATTTGAGAGAAATTATCTATATACAGTATAAAACACAAACTTCATAAATTCTTTGCCTAGGCTGACCTCTAGAAGAGTTTTTCCTATGTTTTCTTCCAGGATTGTATGATTCCATGTCTTATATTTAAGTCTGTTAGACATCTCTAAGTACTTTTTATAATTAGTCCCTCCTCTGGTGAGTGACAGGGGTCCTGCTTCCTTCTCTGCATGAATCTACAGGTATCCATCCAGCCTTCCTGGCACCATTCATCCCATAGTGCTTCCCTTCCCCAGGGTATGCCGTTGTCTGCTTTGTTGAAGATCAGTTAGTTGTAGCTATATGGTTCTACTTCTGGGTTCTCTATTCTGTTCCATGGGTCTATGTCTCTACTTTTACACCAGTATCATCCCATTTGGGTTACTACATCCTTGCAGTATAATTTGAGGTCAGGTAATGTGTTGCCTCCATATTTGTTCTTTTTGCTTAAGAATTCTTTTGCTATTTGGGCTCTTTCTTGGTTCCTAATGAAGAACTTTTCTATACATAAACCTATACAAAAATTTATACACACACACACACACACACACCACGGATACTACTCAGCCACGAAAAGGATTAAAATAATGTCACTTGCAGCTACTTTAATGCAACTGGAGACCAGTTCTCAGACTTGGAAAAACAAGCACCAAATGTTCTAACTAATAAGTAGGATCTAAACAATGGGTACACATGGGCACAAAGAGATACAAAGGACATGACCAAGAATGGGGAAGGTGTGGAGATGAGGGATGAAAACTTAATTATTAGGCATAGTGAACACTCTTGTGATGATGGGCACACAGAAAGCCCTGGACTTAGCATTATTTATACAAAGTATCTTTACAACAAAAACATTTGTACCTCCTTAATGCTGTATTTTGAAATTTAAAAAGAATATAATTATATACAGTGTTCTAGCTATTACTTTAAAACCTATTTAGCTGGTTTTTAACCAAAAACTTCAAATTTACTGAAATTACGTTTGCAAATGAATATTTTGAACACAAGTGTCAGTGATGCAAGTGGCATAAGAAAAATACATACATTAACAGCCAAGAAAAAAAGAACTTCCAGTTATTCTGTGCTGCTATGTGTGGGTCTTTTAACAAATACAAATATCTGAATAAAAGAAACAACATAACTTTGCCAATATAGTAAGTGTTCTTGCCAAAAATTAATATATGTAATACACTTTATTTGCACTCTCTGTCAGAAAGAAAAGCTGTACATTAAATATAAATTATTTAACAATTCTAGAATCAAAGAACAAAATGCAAATGAACAAATGACATTATGAAATAGTTGTTTCCTGAATTTTATTGCATTGGTTTGGGAGGTTTTTTTTGTTTGCTTGTTTTGCTTTGCCAATGAATCTGGGACTATAAGATTTTTGAAAAAGCTTATTTTTTTTTTAAGGAAACTAGCTACTTTCATGTAAGTGTGGGTAAACACGAACCCAAGGTAAAACTGAGATGCCCTGTGACTCAAGTTACATGCACCCAAGAGTTGTATCATGAACTCAACACACAGTCATTAAAAAATACATTTTACTCAGCATGGCACCAAGAGCTATGGAGGACATAAACGTAGTTAAGATATTGTCTCTGTCCTGGAGGATTTCAGGACACCTGAAAATCCAAGACTGTAGAAATATTAGAAAACAAAAGCAAGTACATGAACATTTAGCTTGAAGGAGATTCACCGCCTGGGTAGGTCCTTAAACGGCAGCTCTTCAGCTGTGAATCAGCTTTATTGTAGTCTTAGGATGGGAGTCGTATTCTAGGAAGGTAATACCATCCATTACATGGCACACTTTCATTTAGGAAACAACAAAATACTGGAAGTCAACTTTCTTCTCTCTTAAAGGAGATGACTATTTTGGTCAAAATACTCTCCTAGAGATGTACACTTTTTTTTAGTATAAAAATGCTAAATAAGAAAAAGAAAAGCAATCATTCATAAGTGGAAAACAAAATCATATCAAAACCAGAATAAAATCTGGTAAAGGAAACAGGTGCACAAAAGACTTAAGATAGAAGATAGGATCAAAAGCAAAGAGGCAAAGGAAAATTATAAATGGTTGTCAAATCTAAAAATAGTATTTAGAGCTTAGAAATAAATTTGAGCAAAGTCCATGTAAATCTTAGAGGAAAAGCAAATTTGAAATTAAAATTAAGTAAGAAGCTAATGCCTAGAAGATGCAGAGAGTAAGACAACTCATAGTAAGCACTGAAAATCCATAGAAGCAAGATTGGGAAAACACAGGAGAGGAGGATTAAAATAAGGAAAAGATCGGGCTGGGCCAGGTTGCTCACACCTGTAAGCCTAGTGACACTGGAATTTCTTCTTCACTTGGTCCCCTTGGTCTTGGGGATTCAGAGAATGAATCCAAGGACCACAGATCAGTGGTAAGACAGGATTTATTTTACAAAAGAAAAAAGCCCCAGAACTCCTGGCAGAGGAAAAGACTTAAGTCAGAAAAATCTCCTCTCTGTGTGGGTTCTTTGTTCAGGGGTATGTATGGCCACAGGGGTCCCTGGTAGTTACATTTGGTCAAGACTTGGTAACATATGAATGGATGCAGTGCCTTCTTCTGGGGTAAGATGAATGAGCTCATCCTGAATGGATATGGTCCCTTCCACCAGGCGCAAGGTGAATGAGGTATCAACGAATGGGTACAATTCACGATCATCCAGGGCTAGGAAACTTACATGAAATTGACCAAGCCAAGGTAATGAGGGGTCCCCCTGAATAGGGAAGCCCTTTGTCACCCCTCAGGCCTTTGAAATGCTCACAGGTGAGTAGCGCAGCCAGAGGAGGGCTCTCTAGGCCCAAGGTTGGTCCTGGAGTTGGCACCATCTCCAACAAGGACTATGTCCTCAACTAACTAGGAAGCCAGGGGCTTCCCCAGTGCTCGCCCTTTCCCCAGCGCTTTGGTCTCCAGCTCTGCCTCCCCTGGTTCGCTGCACCAACACTGCAGTGGCCAAGATGTAGCAGGCACAGCAGGTGCTCCCAGATGCCTGGCACTGACCATTCAAGGATGCACCTGCCCTGTATCGTTAGCACTATAGGAGGTGGAGGTGGGAAGATTGCATGAGTGCATGAGTTCATTAGTTGAGACCATCCTGAGCAAGAGCTCGGGCAAGACCCGTCTACTAAAAATAGGAAACATTAGCATGGCATGATGGAGGTGCCTGTAGTCCCAGCTACAGGGATACTGAGGGAGCATTCTCAGCCTCCTCTGAGGGTAGGCTGAGGAGGAGGACCACTGAACCGAAGAGCTAGAGTTCACGGTGGGTTATGATGATAGTAGTGAACTCAAGTCCAGCCAACAGCATAAGACTCTGTTTCAAAAAACAAACAAAAAAATCTGCTGGGATAGCAAGTGCATGGAGAGTTTGCTTTATAGGGCAGCAACTCCCAGTTCACCTTCCCTGTGCAGGAGCCACCATGACTAAGCAGAACACTGTTTTTTCTCATTTCTCTCAGGTAGTGAAGCGTTAGTCAGGCCTTCAGTCACTCTGTTATTTGGAAACTTCTCACAATTCCCAACCTTCCAACTAAGTAGTAATTGAAGAAACTTATTTTTATGGAAACCACTGTTGCTGTGATATATTTGTTTATTTTTATAATTTTCTAATTAGATTTATCATTTATCATTCTGGTTTTGAGCCAGAACTGAATTTTTTTAGCAACAAGTTCTCAATGTATTATTTATTTCCTTGGTTTTCTCTCCTTTGTATTGATTGCCAGCAAAATGCAAGTTTGGAAGAAGGAATGCTGATGTCTGAGGAGATGAAGGCTACCTTAACTTCCAAGTGCTTCTGCCCTTTCTAACCCTGGGTTCAAAAGAAAATATTTTTCCCTGATGATACCAATGGCATGCAACAAAATTGCATCAAAACTCAGACTGGCATATAATAAAATCCAATATCTTCCAAATATATTAAAATATGATATACATCTGTTAGCTACAATAAGCACATCCCTTGAAACAGAGTCCAAAACTTTGACTTGAAGCTCACTTTCCTATTTTTATCTCTTACTCTGATCTATACACTATGCTCTAGGAAAACTTTATCTAATTTGTGAAGCCCAACAATGCTCCTTCTCTCTTCAAACACAGTTTTGGAAATCACAAAATTTAGAGATAGAAGCACTTGGCTTCTAATCTGGCCTCTTAATTGCTTGCAGCAATCTGGACGAATTACTCCTCTGAGCTCCTCCTTGCAGGGAGGTTTAAATGGCTGCACATCTTTTCTGCACCCTGCTGTTCGCATCTCTGTTCTCTTTACAGATTGGACCTGTTGCTGGAGGAGTTTTCTCAGCTCTAAACCTGGGGAAACCCCAAATGGTCTTCAAGGTGCAACTCATAGGTCAGCTAGAGTTTTTCTTCTGCATTTTCTTAGTCCCTGCTTATAATTACTAAATGTCTCAGAAACTAAAAAAAAAAGAGTTTCACTTGAATTTCCTGTGACCTCCAAATGTATTTACATACACATGTTTATGTGAAAGCTGCATTTTTATGGATTTAAGGTCTTTGTGTATATCTATTTGTGGAAACACACAAACACACACACATTTGCTTCCACCAAGTCTTACGATGCTTCCTATCTTCTACATGTACGTAGGTTCTTCATATCTTCTAAATTTATTTAGGTTTTATGTCATTTTATGCTGTACCTAACTCATGCTTTCACCCAAAATATTTTTCAGTCTTTCTTTATTTCCCCAGGCTAGAGTTCTCTGTCATCATAGCTCACAGTCACCTCAAACTTCTGGGCTCACATGATACTCTTGTCTCAGCCTCCCAAGGAGCTGGAGGTGTGTGCCACCAGGCCAGCCAGGATTGTGTTTGTTTGTTTTTCTAATTTTAGGAGAGGCTATGTCTCACTCTGGCTCAGGCTGGTCTCAAAATCCTGAGCTCGAGAAATCATCCCACCTCAGCCTCCTAGAGTGTTCAGAATCCAGGCGTGAGCTACCCTACTGTGTCTGGCCCACCTGAAAATTTTTTTGAGACAGAGTCTCACTATGTTACCCTCGGTAGAGTGTCATGGCATCACATCTCATAGCAACCTCCAACTCTTAGGCTTAAGGGATTCTCTTGCCTCAGCCTCCCAAGTAGCTGGGACAACAGGCAGCCACCACAATGCCTGGCTATTTTGTTGTTGTCGTAGCTGTCATTGTTGTTTACCAGGCCCAGGCCAGGTTCGAACCTGCCACCCTCAGCATATGTGGTAGGCACCGTAACCACTGAGCTATGGGCGCTGAGTCCCACCTAAAATATTTTTGACAGAATTCCAAACAAAAGTCAAATCAAGAAATCACATTAATAATATCAGAAATTCCTTCTTCTGTCTAAGCAAATTGCCAACTACTCCGACGTCCTGGGAGAAATTGCCTCTATGGTGTGTTACGGTCATCAGGTCATCACATCCAATGGTTCTGAAAATGGGTTGTGTGGTGCTTTCCAGGGAACATCTAAATAATGAAGATGCATACTTAGAAATAACTTTGGTTTTAGGCTTTGAAGGCTGTCCCTTAATTTATAGTAGAAAGAATCTAATTATCTTAAATTTCCATTCCCCAAGGCTACTATAATTTTGGCAACTCTTCCAGTAATTGTTCTCACTCAAAGGCAATCATGCATAAACAGAACAGGAGGTAGACAGTCCCCACACACTCTCTATAGGGAGGGCAAAATTTGTTTTCGGCCAGCATCAATGAAGTATCCAAATGTAGGACCTGCTCAGGAGAATTAGGCCATAAATTTGAAAGCAAGAAGATACAAAATCTTCCAAGTTCACTAATGGGAAACAAAAGTAAGAGTATGAAGAAATAGTCCTTTTAAAAAGAAGCTGAGGAAATTGTTTTGTCATTTCTCTAAGCCTAGGGCAGGGGCAAGAAAAAGACAGCTAGTGAAACCCCAGGGGTGACTATCTTACATTCCCAAGAACACGTCAAGGTTTATCCTTTGCCCTCCTCCAATTTCCAGAGCCTTTCTTATTTTAGGGACAACTGACTTTTCTGGCTAATGCCGGAGTCTCCAGTCACTTCCTAGTAGGAACAGCAGACAGCCAGGTAAGCTGAGAACAGCAGAGGGTGTGAAGACCATGGAGAGCCGGGCTCCCAGCACTGCTTCAATCCACGTGCCTTCATCTCTTTATCTAGAAATGATGCTACTGAACATCTATCTTCTCTGGGACTGAATTTCTCTCCTGCAAATGGTAATAACAAGTAAACTCACTTTCCAGGGGTTCTTGGGAAATCAAAATAATTAGTGGTAAACAGAGATTCTTACACTTGGTAGGTTACTCCCCCCCTTCCCTCCATTCTCTATGGATTAGTCAAACTTCACCAAACAAACAGAACCAACGAGGTGTGTGTGTGTCACAAACATTCACACAGCCACCTACATTTGGCTAGGGAAGAGATTTAGCTGAAGGCATGAGATCACATAAGGCTAAAGTCAGCAGAGCATTCCTACAGCTGCAGACCTAGGAAGAGCTGATGTTACATTTCCAGTTATGCCTTCCTATCACGAGTTCCTGTACCACCGATTTGAACTGCCCAAATCTACAGGCATGAGCTACCGTGTAGGTGCGGTTCTGGATGCCATCTAGTTTTAGTTTACTGGGCATCATTATGTAAGATGTGGAGGAAGGACATTCTTTCTGTCATAAGGATGCCCTTGGAAGCCTCTTGTCCTTTACAGCATTGTTCCATTGCTGGTGGCTGTCAATGGCGCAGCATAGGCCTTCAGTTTGGGGCTCACAGCTTTAATTTTTTTATCAACGTTAGGTTAAACAGGAGACACAAGCAATGTTGGCCATAAGCAGAGGAAGACCTACGAAACAGCATTTCCATTGCAAGCGAAGCTTCAGTAGAATAGTGAATCCACCAAACAGTTCTGATGTGTTTTGCCTAAATCTGTAATATTCAATTTCCAGCTGTATAGTACATACCCAAATAATCACTTTTAAACCTTACCGTCAACACCCGTTAAGTAGTGAGAATATTCTCAGTCATCCTATAATTATGATCATAAACTGAACTCAGCTAATGATGCCAAGTTTCATCCTAATGTTTTCCTCTTGCTTTTCATCACAAAGAAAAAAAAATGCACCAATTCTATATTCAGTGTTTAAAACGATACCCAAACAGAAATATGTTTAATATTAGGGAACGCAGGCCTTGAGTTACGAAGGTGGTGTCTGACCGCCAGCCACCAGGGACGGCACGGCCTGTGCTGCTTGCACATGTTTGCGCTCTCTGACCCCAGGGAGCTCTGTGCAGTCACTACTGTGGTCGTTCTCTTTTCTTCCAGGGGTTGTCTCAAAAAAAAAGATACAAAAATTCCAATAATAATTTTAATTTAGATAAAATTCATCTGAGGAATATATTTTGGAGTCCATTAAAGACTTCAGAGGACGAGTGCCTTTCTTCCCGTTATAGCCCTTGAAACCCCAGGGGCAACAGAAATCAAATATGATGGGAAAGACTGACTTCTCATTTACAGCAAATAAATGAAACCACCCTAACCCCCAACACAAGCTCCAGAGAGCCCGCCAAGTCCGGGGAAATGTGAACTGCTAACAGAGAGCCGCGCTTCACTCTTCACTTTCTCATTGACTTATTTTATTTTTTGAAACCATCTCATTCTGTTGTCTAGGATAGAGTGCCACGGCACCAGAGACCACACAACCTCACATTGCTGAGCTCCAGCAATCCTCCTTCTCAGCCTCCTGAGTAGCTGGAACTACCAGGGCCCGCCATAATGCCCAGTTCGTTTTTCAACTTTTTTAGTAAAGATGGCGTCACACTCTTGCTAAGGCTGGTCTCGAACTCCTCAGCTCAAGCAATCCACCTGAATAAGACTCCCAGAGTGGTAGGATTACAAGCATGAGCCACCATGCCCTGTCCACTCTTCACCTCTATAAGACTAGAGGTCCCTAAATTGCCCTAGACATTAAAGAGGGTAGAGGTGGGTGAGAGTGGATAGAGAGAGATCCCGCCACTTGAGACCTCAATCTGATTTACATACTAGTTCCATGAACACCAGAATGAGAGTTATGCTCCAAGCAATCACCCACAGGACCAGAAAAGGCCTGAGGAAGAATGCGTTTGACTATAATCCCTGACAGGAGCTGCTCCAGTTTCTTCACTCTCAACTCCCCTCTCCTAGACCCTGCCCTCCTCACCTCCCATGTGCTTCTCCTCCTTTATGTAATTTTTCAGGAACTATTTGGAGGCAGTGACATCAGGGGGTCGATAAAGGGCATATGGAGGAAGACTGTATGAGTTCAAATTCATATTCTGCCACTGAGGCGTCCTTTGCATACTTAGCTCTCTTTCTCAACTTTCTCATTTGGACCAAAGCAGCATAAAAATACCAAGATAACAAGAAACACATGTCTTAGTCTGGGCGGCTATAACAGAGTGTCACGGGTTGAGCAGCTGGTAAACCACAGAAATTCATCTCCCACAGTTCTGGAGGCTGGGGGTCTGAGATCAGGATGCCAGCACGGTCAGCTTCTGGTGAGGTTGCTGACCACTGACATGACTGCTTATAGCCTCATTTGGCAGAAAGAGAGCCTGCTAGTTCTATGACCCCTTCTCCTGAGAGCACTAATCCCATTTATGAAGGCTCCGTTCCCATGAACTGATTATACTCCAAAGGCCCCATCCCTAAGTATCACCCACCACACTGGGCTTAGGATCAACATTGAAATTGAGGGCTGGGGAACACCAATATTCTGGCTCAAATAAAAAATTCTCTATCCTAAATATCCATCTTGCCTTCAACATTTTCATATCACAAAAAATATAGTTTTTGAAGATGATGGCTCATGAGCTTTAAGTAATTGCCTTAAAAAAAGTGCTTAAAATTATTATATTCTAAAAATGTAAGACTTATTAGGAGAAATAAAAGTATGTTAAGACAAATGAGAACACTTATTAATAAAAGGACAAATATCATTCAGGATATTCAGCTCCATTTAAAAATAATTCTTTTATCCCATGAGTGAAATTTCTATATTCACGTTTTGCTGACAGGGCCATTTTCCTATTGACCTGGAATGCTTTTAGTGAAAATTAAATTGCACAGAAATCGCCATGCTGCAGATATTTTGGTTAGGCTAATTGTAATAGATTGACTCTAAAGACCATAATCTATAGTGCACTAAAATACTTTCCATCATATCTGGCATCACATTTGGGGGGGGAGGTTTCTTGATAGAGTCTCACTCTGTTGCCCAGGCTAGAGTGCCATGGCATCAGCCTCCCTCACCGCAGCCTCAAACTCCTCAGGTCAAGCGTTCCTCCTACCTCAGTCTCCTGAGTAGCTGCCACTATAGGCATCCACCACAACACCCAGATAATTTTCTTCTATTTTTATCAGAAACAGGGTCTCACCCTTGCTCAGGCTGGTCTCAAACTCCTGAGCTCAAGGGATCCTCTGACCTCAAATTCCCAGAGTGCCAGGTTTACAGGCATGAGCCACCAGATCCGGCTACTATCACATATTTAATAATGAAATTTGGCATGAAAAAGAAATGGAAGAAATGGCAAATACTTGGCCGTTCAGCTTTTTATATTCAACTCATGTTGAAATCAAGGCAATTTGCTTATTGATTGTTATAGTAGTTCTGCTACTTTAAAATTATCTCTATTCAAAGCTATTAATGGATTCTAAAGAATGAGGGCAAAAGTTTCATGCAAGCAGTTCTGAATCCTGTCTTCTTTAAAGGCAAAATGTTTCTTTTGTAATAACCTTAAATACTCAAATGAACTGCAGGAATTTGGGGCTGCGGTGAGGGAAGCTGATGCCGTGGCACTCTAGCCTGGGCGACAGAGGGAGACTCTGTCTGTATTAAGAAAAACCCACAAGAATGTGATATGACATGTGATGGAAAGTATTTTAGTGTACTAAAGATTATGGTCTTTAGAGTCAATCTATTACAATTAGCCTAACTAAAATATCTGCAGCATGGCGATTTCTGTGCAATTTAATTTTCACTAAAATGTTTTTCCCATTCTACGGGAAAAACGCACATGGATACTAAGAGCAAATCTGAGCAAACACAGGCAGGTAAAAAAGGCACAAAATTGGTCATGTCAACTTCAAGGGATCTTTTTATCTTATCGATCTCAAGCTTAAAATTCCTAAAATAATTAAAGGTATTTTTCAAGTATTAAAACATAATTTTGTATGATGCATAATTTACTGTTGAAATTTTTTTGTAAACGATGCATTTTAAAAACATGTAAAGAGAAAACAGAACTTGATTCGAAAATAGGGAACCAGTCCCAGCAGCTTTTCCAAATACAACTGATGGAGAACATGAGTAAAAGTGATTTGATGGACACACACTATAATTTATTTACAAAATACAATCAAATTCTTTCTCCAATCTAATCTCTTTCATCTCTATTTATAACAGTTTAGAACAATGAATTGGAATAACGGAAGTTAAACGAAAACAGATGTTTAACTATTTTCTTAAGTATTTCCATTTTTATTATTCTGTGTAACACTATTGAAAACTCATGTAATGCACTAGCATGAAATTTATTGTCTACTTGGGAAATAAGATTAGATCACATCTGAAAAAGTTTTTTCATGATATAAATAATACAATTAAATTCCAGACACCTCAGGAGTTAATTTTTTTCTCTTTCCATTTTCCCTTATAAGTGCATAGTTCTAGAATAGTGATTTTATAATTTATGAAACAGAATCAATAAAGACACATAACAATACCTTCATGATTGTCTTGGGATAACATTTATATGTACATATATACATATACACACATATAATACATACACATATAGACATGCATAACCATTTTTTAAAGGCTAAAAATGATATTTTTATAGATAATTACATTGTTTTCTAAATTTTCTATAATGGATGCATTTTATACTTTAACATAATTTTAATATATATTCATTTTCCAATTCCATGTATAGACACTAAAATGTAATCTCTTTTTAATTTCAGAATACTATGAGGGTACACGTTTTGCTTCCATAGTTTGCTTTTGTATATTTTAAGTCAAGGTTATAAGTGTGCCCTTCACCCAGAGAGTGTGCGATGTACCCATTAGGTGTGATTTTACCCATCTCTCTTCCCCTCTTCCCACCCATGAATTCTGTTGAGTTTTGATCCCATATGTGCGCGTAAGTATTGACCAACTGGTTTTAATTTAGTATTGAGGAGAGGTGGCATTTGTTTTCTTGTGATACTTCAATTAGGAGAATGGTCTCCAATCTGTCCAGGTTGTAGCAAGAGCTACTAGGTCGCCATTTTTTACGGTGAAGTCGTATTCCATGGTATACATCTACCATGTTTTATTAATCCATTCATGTATTAAGGGCACTTAGGTTGTTTCCACATCTTTGAGATTCTGAACTGTGCTACTATAAACTTTCAAGTGCAAATGTCTTTTCCATAAAATGTCTTATTTTTTTATTTTTGAGACAGTGTTTCACTTTGTCACCATTGGTAGAGTGCCGTGGTACCTTTTCCTTTGAGCAAATACCTAGTAGTGGGATTGCTGGATAGAATGGTAGAATATAACCTTGAACCTAACTCATGACTCCAAAAATATACCCAGTGGATACAGTGCACACCATCTGGGTGAGGGGCACACTTATAAGTGTGGCTCAGCCTATATCAAAGCAATGCATCTAACCAAAACATTCATACTCCCATAATATTCTGAAATTTTCAAAAGGATCAAAAAAGAAATATTGGGATAAAAGGGTTGTATTTTCAATACTATTGGCCTTCTTTGATTTGCATAGCACTAATTTTGATGTTAAACATCAGATTTTATAATGCTTTGGAAAGAAATACACTTCCAAATGCAATTCTTATGGTTATAGCTTTTACTGAATTCCTCACCAGGCATTCTTGACCCTGATTTTTCCTCTCAGCACTTGACTTCTCTTTGCCTATAGACGATGGGTTTCATTTCCATTCTTCATCTTAGAGCATTTTCATTTTTGATAATATGAAATAAATTTTCTTTGAAAATTAACTTCGATTATTTTCTCCAATTGTTTCCTATTTTTCCCCAAATATTTTAGTATCAAAGGTATAATATGAAAGTCTGTTTGCTTTTTCATAGGACGTCACCCATTTAATTATTTGCCAGAACCTCAGAGTCAACATTTCTGCACCCTACTTGACTCAACTTGTCTCAACTCCTCTTGCAAATTCCTGAGTGTGCCAATGCCACAATCATCAGAACTGAGGCCTTTCTCTTCCTCTGTGCTTCATTTGAAAATTTCTCACCTCTTGCCATTTTAAATGTCTGAAACCAAATGTATTGCTATCTATTCTTTGTGGGTTTTTGATCACTGTTCCAGTCACATTTTTTTTTTTTTGTATTACTGCCATCCTGGTCCTCTTCAGGTTCCCTATTCCCTGTCCAGAGAACCTAATTCTTGTAGCTTAAACTTCACTCAACTTCTACCTTTTTGACTTTTTGCCTGCCTTTCACCACTCCCATTACAAATTCCTTCTAAAGCTCTCCACTACCATCAGGTTAAAACCAAAAGAACCTAGCCTAAATAAAGAACTCCCAGATGTTCCACCTATGTCTATGTGAGCCTATTCCCCTTATAATCGAACCTCTGTACCTCTCAAGAATAATTCATAAACACTCATTTATGCAACCTCTGTGAAAGCTGTGTCCTCCGCCCAAATTATACTCTTGACAATCTTTGAAAGTTCAGTCTAAATTCTAATGCTCATAGGTACATTGACTTTTCTTTTTGACCCCCTATATTTGCTGCTTGCCAATATGGCAAAAATTTTAAATACTCTTCATTTTGAGTATATGTGATATTAAATATATTCACTACTTATATACTTCATGGTTCTGACTTTAAGGCTAAGAACATAATATACCAGTGAATAAATCCCTACCTGCCATTACTAACTCATGTAATACCATAGCTAGAGGCACTGCTTAGAAAATGATATTCCAAAACCAACACATGTCGATATAAAATCATTTAAGTCATAATATACTATAGCATCTTGGGATGCCATATCTATGTTATGAATTATGTTATCTGTGAACTAATGCATACAAATATTATATAATTTTGGAAAAAAAATCTTAAGAAGAAAATACCAAGAATCATGATTTTCCGTCAGCCATTTGTCTGACTTCTCCACATACACTGTTTACATAAATGTCATCGGCAACTACAGTAACACAGCAGGAGCTAAATTAACTTTCTGCTGAAGAAACTTACAAAAAATTCAATGATATTTTTTGACAAGTTTTAAAATTTAGAATTAGTGTAAAGAGTAATTATAAAATAGTTTATTTGGTTGTTACTGAAACATTTAACTAGAGAAGAGACTTTTTTTTTTTTTTTTGAGACAGAGCCTTAAGCTGT
The DNA here is from genome assembly GCA_963574575.1 of Galagoides demidoff. Classification (NCBI taxonomy): domain Eukaryota; kingdom Metazoa; phylum Chordata; class Mammalia; order Primates; family Galagidae; genus Galagoides; species Galagoides demidoff. Next base: position 22,862 of record CAUYQV010004082.1, read on the forward strand.
CCCCCTGGGTAGAGTGCTGTGGCTTCACAGCTCACAGCAACCTCCAACTCCTAGGCTCAAGCGAGTCTCCTGCCTCCACCTCCCAAGTAGCTGGGACCACAGGCGCCCACCACAATGCCCGGCTATTTTTTGGTCGCAGCCATCATTGTTGTTTGGTGGGTCCGGGCTGGATTCGATTCCGCCACCTTAGTTGTATGTGGCTCGCGCCTTAGCCACTTGAGCCACAAGCGCTGAGCCAAGAAGAGACATTTGAAAAGAATTCCATCATGATATACTATGAAGGAGTTTCAAACTTATCTTTGTTCTCACTCTATTAAATACCTAGAAATTTAGATATATGGGAGCAAAATTTTAAAAGTGAGGAACATCAATTTGAGTGACTCTGAGTGATCTGTAACTCAAAAGGATAATTCACATCAACTTCTTATGTTTTCTACACAAAGCAATTGAATGTATAATGATTGCTAATTTTCAAAATAAAATTATAAAATTGACTGTTTTTCAGGGGGATCTGGGCATGCAATCTCATTTAAGACTTTCCATGGAACCAAATAGCCTAAGAATGTGGGGAGGAGGGAGGGAGAAGGGAGCGGGGGAATGGGTGGAAGGAGGGAGATTGGAGGGACCATTTTTGAGGTTTATCTTACAGGGGTACAAGTGAAACTCTCTAAGAGTAGAATCAGAACGTTTTAAAACAATAACTGAGAAAATGA
>CAUYQV010004086.1:0-18658 GCA_963574575.1 Galagoides demidoff
CAGCTACTTGGGAGGCGGAGGCAGGAGACTCGCTTGAGCCCAGGAGTTGGAGGTTGCTATGAGCTGTGATGCCATGGCACTCTACCCAGGGGGATAGCTTGAGGCTCCGTCTCAAAAAAAAAAAAAAAAAAAAACAAAGTGAAAACCTAGGTCCTCCCAGTGGCCTATGGACTCTGGTAACCATGCCCTGGCCCGTCCCTGTCCCTTGCCACCCATCTCCTGTTTCTCTCCTTTTGGTTTGCGTCACTCCAGTCACTGTGGGCAGGCCTCTGTACCCAGAAAGCTTTTGCCCCTGTACCCACATGGATAGATAATTCCCTGACCTGTCTTCAAGTTTTGCTTAAATGTTACCTTCTCAGTGAGGTCTATCTTGACTCCTATTTAAAATCATCACCTGCCTGCAATCCCTGTTCCTCATCCCAACATGTTTTTCTTCCTCACAGAACCTATAGCTTCCCAAAATTCTATAGTTTTTTTTAATGTTTACTGTTGTCTATCTACCTCTGCTAGAATGTAAGCTTCATAAGCTTCCATTTCTTTCTTTTTTTCTTTTGAAACAGAGTCTCACTACATCACCCTCAGTAGAGTGCTATGGCATCACAGCTCACAGAAACCTCAAACTCTTAGGCTTAAACAATTTTCTTGCCTCAGCCTCCCAACCAGCTGGGACTACAGGAGCCTGCCACAACACAGTTTTTTTGTTGTTGTTGTTGTAGTTGTCATTGTTGTTTTTAGCAGGCCCCAGCCAAGTTCTAACCCACCAACCCCGGTGTTATGTGGCTGGCGCCTAACCACTGACCTATAGGTGCCAAGCTCCATTTCATTATTTTAATTGGTTTTGTCCACTAAACCAATATACATCAAACACCTGCATAACCCCCAACTAGTAGTAAGTGCCCAATAAATCAAAGAAACTTGACCACTTAGGGTCAAAAGTACTGGAGCTTATCATTCAGTTTGGCTGTAGCCTCTTCTACAAGAATAATGTTTTCCTCTCTCCAACTAATTTACTCTAAATTGAAAATTGGCAACCAAAAAGCAGAAAAGCACATTCCAGTCTATGAGTAAAATAGGACCAGCAAGAAAAGACTGAGCGCAGATACAATGCAGTACTTTATTTTTCTATGCTGAGTGGGTGATTGTTTATAAAAACCACACAAATAAAAAAGATTTAGAATAAAACAAGTACCTAGTAATGAAGTATAAATAAATCATTGGTTTTAGAAAAAGTATTTCTCAAAGTGAAACCTGACAGGATGCTAGTCTATACAAATATATATTAAGGTAATAAAATGAAAAGAGAAAGTTTTATGATAAAATAATTCTAATTTACATTGAAATGCCATGATTCTAACTTCCAGGCTTAGAATCAAATACAACAAAGAACAGCAGTTCAAACCATGCCCTCCCCTCTTAAATCAAATGTCTTAAACTGAAGGAGGGCCAAGTGAACAAGGGCATGTGGACATGCATGCGATTTATTCAAGAATTAGAGAACCACAAGAGGCTAGAACGAATGTCAAGAGGTCTGTGGGGTGCCAGTGAGGTAAGACCTTCAGGAAGATGAACAGACAAAGAAAAGCAAGTGCCAAGTTCTGGGGGAAGCACAGAAAATTAAGGCAATTCTGGGAACTGCAAGTAGATTTGGGGATGGTAGGAGGATAGCATGGAAGGTATAAGAAGTTGGGCTGAAGGGTGGTGCCTGTGGCTCAAAAGGGTAGGGCGCTGGCCCCATGTGCTGGAGGTGGCAGGTTCAAACCCAACCCTGGCCAAAAAAAAAAAAAGGAGTTGGGCTGGAAAGTAAAGCAAGAGCCTTGGTAAGGAGTTCAGATTTTACCCTCAGGTAACGTCAAACCATTGGAGGAATTTAGGAGGTGTGACTGGAATCAGAGCTGCTTTTTAATAAGCATGCATAAGGTTAGCTTTTCCCAAAGAAGAGCATTATCACCCTCCATAGAAAAGAGACTCAGTACCACAAGTCTGGATTAAGGAGTTAGAGAAAACCATCATGTTCTTCACGTGTTCTCTGCTCTCCTAGGGATTTGAAATGTTTATCTGTGTCCTATTCAGAACTGCACTTGCTAGGGCCTTTAAATTCAGAAGTACCAATCTATGGCCATACCACCTTGAACACACCCAATGTCCTCTAATTTAGAAGTACCTGAACGGCCCTCTTTTTGACCTTGAACATAATTTAATTACCATAAGACCCAGTCTAAATTCCTACTCATTCTGGTCAGGGAGTTGCCCAAGTCCAAAGGGCCAACTGTGCAATCCTCTGTCCACTGCCTGTTGCATGTAAAATTTAAAAATTTTCATCAGCTAGTTAACTATAATAAACTTTTTTTTTTTTTTTTTTTTGGAGATAGAGTCTCACCACTTTGTCAGCCTTGGGAGACTGTCATGGCATCATATCTTATAGCAACCTCAAAGTCTTGGGCTCAAGCAATTCTCTTGCTTCAGCCACCCAAGTAGCTGGGACTATAGGTGCCTGCCACAACATACAGCTATCTTTAGACATGAGGTCTTGCTCTGGCTTAGGCTGGTCTCCAACTTGTAAGCTCAGGCAGATCTCCAACCTGTAGGCTCAGTCAACCCACCTGCCTCGGCCTCCCAGAGTGTTAGCATTATAGGCGTGAGCCACCACACCTATCATAAACTTTTGAATGACATAAGTGATCTGTGAATAAAAACCTTCAAATTAGATAATAAATGAGTTCTGCTAGTTGTCAGACACAACAAAAAAGTCAGATGAAAAAACAAAGATGTGAACTTTGGTTTCACTTCAGATGGTCCTATGAGGAGTTGTGTAGAGTGTGATTAAAGGCCATTAAATTCTCCTGCTGGTGACCTTTACTGAGTTGGAACTGCTCAGAGCATGATTAGTATTAATATGCAAATATTTAGCTATTTACACAAATTTTGATAAAAAAAAAAACACAGAATTCCTTTAGTAGATTTATGTATGTATCTATGCACTTATCATCTATTTATTTTTGAGACAGAGTCTCATTCCGTGCCCTGGGTAGAATGCTGTGGCATCATACCTTACAGCAACCTCAAATTCCTGGGTTCAAGTGATCCTCTTGCTTCAGCCTCCCCAGTAGCTGGGACTCCAGGCACACACCACAACGCCTGGCTAGTTTTCTATTTTTAATAGAGACTAGATATTCTTGCTCAGGTTGGCCTTGAACTCTTGAGCTCAGGCCATCCACCCACTCCCAAAGTGCTAGATTATAGGCCTGAGCCACTGCGCCCAGCCCCTTTAACAAATTTATGACAAACAATGTCAATTAAGTGGAAAAGGAAATGATCCCAAGAAAAACTGTTGACTCCAGACAGTTCATGATTTGTAGTAATAAAAACATACGTGTGCATACATACGAACACACAATCACAGAAAGGCAAAAATCAATTACTTGAGTAGCTTCAGGAATGTAATGAAAATAGAAATTTAAGGGCGGTGCCTGTGGCTCAGTGTGTAGGGCGCCGGCCCCATATACCAAGGGTGGCAGCTTCAAACCCGGCCCCAGCCAAACTGCAACAAAAAAATAGCCAGGCATTGTGGCAGGTGCCTGTGGTCCCAGGTACGCGGGAGGCTGAGGCAAGACAATCACCTACGCCCAGGAATGGAGGTTACTGTGAGCTGTGTGACACCACAGCACTCTACTGAGGGTGATAAAGTGAGACTCTGTCTCTACAAAAAAAAAAAAAAGAAGAAATTTAAGAATAGTAACAATGAACTGACTTTTCTTTTCTTTTGTTTGTTTGTTTGTCTGTTTTTGCAGTTGTCATTGTTGTTTAGCAGGCCCAGGCCAGGTTCGAACTGGCCTGCCTCGTGTACAGGGCCAGCACCCTACCCACTGAGCTATGGGCAGCACCCTTTTTCTGTTTGAGACAGAGTCCTGTTCTGTCACCCCAGGTAGAGTACAGTGGCATCATTATAGCTCACTGAAGCCTCAAATTCCTGGGTTCAAGTGATCCTCCTGCCTCAGCCTCCTGAGTAGTTAGAACTACTGGTACACACCATAATGCCCAGGTAATTTTTGTGGTAATTTTTTTTTTTTTTTTTTTTTTTTGAGACAGAGCCTCAAGTTTTCACCCTGGGTAGAGTATCATGGCATCACAGCTCACAGCAACCTCCAACTCCTGGGCTCAAGCGATTCTCTTGCCTCTGCCTCCCAAGTAGCTGGGACTACAGGCACCCGCCACAATGCCCAGCTATTTTTTTGGTTGTAGTTGTCATTATTGTTTGGCAGGCCGAGGCTGGATTCAAACCCGCCAGCTCAAGTGTATGTGGCTGGCACCTTAGCTGCTTGATCCACAGGTACCAAGCCTCTGTGATAATTTTTGTAGAGATAGGGTCTCTCTCCCTCTCTTGCTCAGGCTGGTCTCAAACTCCTGACCTCAACTGATCCTCCCACCTTGGCCTACCAGAGTGCGAAGATAATTGGAGTGAGCTCCTGCACCCAGCCAAAACTGACCTTTCTTTCTTTCTTTATGTTTTTGTAGTTTTTGGCCAGGGTTGGGTTTGAACCCACCACCTATGGCATATGGGCCGGTGCCCTACTCCTTTGAGCCACAGGCACTGCCCCAGAACTGACCTTTCATTCTACAATGTACTCTATGGAGTTCTGCATGGTTTTGCTGGTTTTTGATCATTTCTTTTATAATTTTTTTAAGTAACTCTTTTTTAAAAATGTGAACAGTTGTACTTACTTCCCTTTCATATATAGCTTTTGTACTGGGGAAAGTAAACATCTTCTACCTATACTTGAATAATGACTATCACTGAATTTGGTGTTAAGTGGCATCTGTAAATCTAAAACCTTATCCGAATTTCTAGCTGCAGCTCCCCAGTACATCTTTTAAGCTGACACATGCTTTCACTCCCAGATTCCCCAACTTAACTGGGGGCAGAGTTGATGGTTTATTCAACTTGTCTCTCCAGTGCCCACCAAACAAGGGGCTAGTATTACAGAAAGTCTCCCCTTCTTTTTAAACTACTCAGTGTTGCCAAAGCCTCATTACTCAGCTGTTTCTCTAAGAAACATTACACTGTTTTCTCTAAGAACTGTACAACAAAAGCTTCTGTGAACACCTGTGAATGGCTAGAACTCTGCCAAGGGTTTAGCCGGGGCCATTTGTGATCTGATTATACCATCTGCTACAAAGCTAGAAACTTGCCCTCTAGTTCTGCAGAAAGAATAGTAGGAAATCACTTAGAAGTCTGGCAACATCTTCTTTCATGGACACAGGAGGTATGTCATAAGCTTTCCAGGAAAGTTGCTAGAAATACTCACTTGGCATTTCCACAGCTCCAGGAATTGGCTATAAAGGAAAAATGACAACCCTGCAGATAAAGCAGGTGTCAAAGTAAAGCCAGGAGACAGAGAGGCTCACCTGCCAGACGGTAAAGGTCCTAACTTGTGAACTTAATGGTCCTTTCACTATGTTTCCCAGAGAGCAGTGTATTTGAATCGGAAATAACTGCTATTCATTAATCCCTGATAACTTCCGAAACTAGAACATCTAGTTATACGTTTAAACCACAGAAGTGATTTTTATGTGAACTGTGCTACAGGTCCATCATGGTTTATCAGAAACACAGTGGCCTCAATTCGTCAAGAAGCTAGAGAAAAAGCAGTGAGCCAAGGAGATGCGGAGTAAAGGGAACACAGAAACGGTGGACTTGAGAAGGTCACAGGAAGAAACGATTTTCCCTTTAACATTTATTAAAAATGATTCTTTTGTCTTCTCTAACTTGAACACTAATATGTCCCTATCATGAAAGTCTGAAAATTCTGCTAGGCTCATATCTGTAATTCCAGCATTCCAGGAGGCTGAGAGGGGAGGGTTGCCTGGAGTTCAATACAAGCTGGGCAAGAACAAGACCCCCATCTCTACTAAAAACAGAGAAAAAACTAGCCGTGCATGGTAGCACATGCCTGTAGTCCCAGCTACTCCAGAGGCTAAGACAAGAGGATCACTTGAACCCAGGAGTTTGAAGTTGTTGTGAGCTACAATAATGCCACAGCACTCTACCCAGGGTTACAGATTGAGACTCTGTCTCAAAATAAAAATAGAAAAATTAGCTGGGCACCAAGGCAGGCACCTGAAGTCCCAGCTACTCAGGAGGCTGAGTTAAGAGGGTGGCTCAAGCCCAGGAGTTTGAGGTTGCTGTGAGCTATGATGCCATAGCACTCTAGCCTGGGGCAACAGAGTGAGACTTGTTTCAAAAAATTAAAAAAAAATATATATATATACATATAAGTCTCATTATGTCACCCTCCGTAGAGTGCCATGGCATCACAGCTCATAGCAACCTCAAACTCTGGGGCTTAAGCAAATCTCTTGCCTCAGCGTCCCAAGTAGCTGGGACTACAGGTGCCTGCCACAATGCCTGGCTATTTTTTTTGTCGTTGTAGTTGTCATTGTTTAGCTGGCCCAGCCCAGGATTGAACCCACTATCATTGGTGCACATGGCTGGTGCCATAACCACTCTATAGGTGCAGAGCCAAAATTAAAAGAATTTAAATGCCATCATTAAAAGCAAACATGAGATTGCACTATATATATTGTGTTATAATCTGATTTTACCACTTAATGTTTTTTTCTGTTTCCATATGACATGAACAACTATTTTTTCAAGTTCTTCAAAGTATGACATTGGTGGGGGTTTTTTGGGGGGGTGTTTGTTTTTGAGACAGAGTCTCACTATGTCGCCTTCAGTAGAGCGCTGTGGTATCACAGCTCACAGCAAACTCAGACACTTGGGCTTAAGCAATTCTCTTGCCTCAGCCTCCCAAGTAGCTGGGACTACAGGCACCTACCACAACACCTGGCTACTTTTTTGTTGCAGTTGTCATTGTTGTTTAGCAGGTCTGGGCCAGGTTCGAACCCACCAGCCTCAGTGTAAGTGGCTGGTGCCCTAATCACTGAGCTATGAGCACAAGCCAACATGGTGTTTTAATGGGGATTGCAGTAAATCTGTAGATCGCTTTGGGTAGTATAGACATTTTAACGATTTTTATTCTACCCAGCCATCAGCATGGTTAAATTCTTCCATTTGTTAATATTGTTAACATTTTTATATTTTGACACCTTTAAATATTCTACTATATTTTTGGTTACATAGTTCATTAAATGGATGTAACTGATCTCCTAAAATATTTCTCTCCTATATAAGAGATACTAATTATAGCACTACTTAAAAGTCCTTGACTATCCCTGTGATCATTTTCTTTGAAATGATCATTGCTAAGAAATATCACATTACAGACTTCAGGTTATACTACAAATCTATAGTGATCAAAATAGCATAGTACTGACATAAAAATAGAGACATAGATCTATAGAACAGAATAGAGAACCTAGAGATGAAAACCAGCCTCAAACTGCTATCTGATCTTTGATTAACCAAACACAAGTATATACTGGGAAAAAGAACCCCTATTCAATAAATGGTGCTGGGAGAAGTGGTTAACTACATGTAAAAGGCTAAAACTGGACTGCACCTCTCACCACTTACAAAAACTAATTCATGCTGGATAAAAGATTTAAATCTAAGACATGAAACTATAAAAACTCTGGAAGAAAGTGTGAAGAAAACTCAATGATATGGGCCTGGAGAAAGATTTTACGAAGACCCCATTGGCAGATGTAGCAACAATGAAAATAAATGGGACCTGATCAAGCTTAAAAGCTTCTGCACAGCTAAGGACACAATTAACAAAACACATAGACAACCTTCAGAATGGGAGAAGATACTCACATGTTACAAATCTGGCAAAGGGGGAGACACGGGTAGCTCAGTGGGTAGGGCACAAGCCACATACACCAAGGCTAGTGGGTTTGAACCCGGCCCAGGGCCATCTAAAACAACAATGACAACTGCAACAAAAAAAAAAACCCCAGGCAGGCCCCTGTAGTCCCAGCTACTTAGGAGGCTGAGGCAAGAGAATCGCTTCAGCCCAAGAGCTTGAGGTTGCTATGAGTTGTGATGCCACAGTACTCTACCCAGGGCAACAAGCTTGAGATTCTGTCTCAAAAAAAAAAAAAAAAAGAAAGAAAGAAAGAAAAATCTGACAAAGGGCTAATTACCAGAATCTATAAAGAACCCAAGTAAAGGGCGACTCCTGTGGCTGAAAGGAGTAAGGTGCTGGTCCCATATGCCGGAGATGGCGGGTTCAAACCTGGCCCCAGCAAAAATAAATAAATAAATAAATAACAAATGAGTGCTTAAAAAAAAAAAAAAAGAACGAATGAACCCAAGTAAATCAATAAGAAAAGAGCAAACAATCCAATTAATCACTGGGCAAAAGACATGAACAGAACTTTCTCCCAAGACGACAGAAAAATGGCCAAAAAGAAAAATCATATAAAAAAATACTCATCATCTCTAAGTATCAGAGAAATGCAAATCAAAACCACTCTGAAATATCACCTAACCCCAGTGAGAAGAGCCCACATCACAAAGTCCCAAAGCTGCACATGCTGGCATGGGTGGGGAGAGGAGTGGGATTGCAAACTAGTACAACCTCTTTGGAAAGAAGGCTGAAGAACCCTGAAAGAACTAAAAGTAAGCTCGGCGCCTGTGGCTCATGCGGCCAAGACGCCAGCCGTATACACCAGAGGTGGCAGGTTCAAAATCCAGCCCAGGCCCACCAAACAACAATGATGGCTGCAACCAAAAAATAGCCAGGTGTTGTGGCAGGTGCCTGTAATCCCAGCTACTTGAGAGGCGGAGGCAGGAGAATCTCTTGAGCCCGGGAGTTGGAGGTTGCTGTGAGCTGTGATGCCACAGCACTCTACCCAGGGTGACAGCTTGAGGCTCTGTCCCCCCCCCCCACCAAAAAAAAAGAACTAAAAGTAGGCTCGGCACCTGTGGCTCAAGTGGCTAAGGCGCCAGCCACATACACCTAAGGTGGTGGATTCGAATCCAGCCCAGGCCCACCAACCAACAATGACGGCTGCAACCAAAAAATGGCTGGGCATTGTGGCGGGCACCTGTGGTCCCAGCTACTTGGGAGGCTGAGGCAGGAGACTCGCTTGAGCCCAGGCGTTGGAGGTTGCTGTGAGCTGTGATGTCACAGCACTCTACCCAGGGGGATAGCTTGAGGCGCTGTCTCAAAAAAAAAAAAAAAAAAAAAGAACTAAAAGTAGATCTTCCATTTGATTCTGCAATACCATTACTAGGCATCTACCCAGAAGAAAACAAATCATTTTATCATAATGACATTTGCACTTGAATGTTTACGATAACTCAATTCATAATTGCAAAGATGTAGAAACAATCCAAGTGCCCATGAACACATGAATGCATTAATAAACTGTGGTATGTGTATACCATGGAATACTACTCAGCCACTAAAAAGGATGGAGGTTTTGCATTTTTTGTATCTACCTGGATGGAGTTAAAGAACATCCTCCTTAGTGAAGTATCTCAAGAATGGAAAAGCAAGCACCCCACATACTCATAATTTGAAACTCATAGATGAACTACTACAGGGCCATGTGAGAAAAAATACAATTAAATTCAAGTAGGGGAAAAGGAAGTTGATAAGCTCCCACCTAACTGGTACAATGTAAGGGTACACAGCACACCTGAGTGAAGGGCTCAACCACATTACCTAACAAATGCAAACAATATAACCTAATTGCATGTACCCTTATATTAATCTGAAATTTAAAAAAAAACAAAAAAACCAAGACTTACTAGGTATGGAGAATAATCTTTTGAAATGTACTGCCAAATTGCCTTTCTGCAGCCTGAGAGGAACCACATTCAAACATTCACCCATACAAAATGCTACAGAATGGCCACGAGAGCAAGGTCTGAAACCTGGACTTTGGGTTTGGCATTTAGATTACTAGAAACTTTCAAGAGAAGACCTCTTAAAGGAAGGTTGATCTTGAGTATTTTGTTCTGAGCTTCAGTTCTCAATTTGAAACCTATGTGTCCTGTCTCATAAATAGCACTGTGCTTTCAACTACCATCTCTATGGAGAAAGCTCACAAGTCTGTTACTCTGCTTCAGATGTTGCTGGCAGATTTCCACCTGAACCTCCAGTTAGATGTCCCTCTGTTAACTCAACAAATCTAAAGCCACATAGGATACCTTCTCCAAAGCTACCTCCCTCTCCTGACTTTCCTAGTTTTGCTAATTTATCCCATAATGGTTTGATATCCAAATACTTAAAGGTTCCACTACATGCAATGTATATAAAGTATTCTTTCTAAATATAGGATGTTCCTGAAAGGAGCTCCAGGACATTCTAACACATTTGATGATGCTTCTTTCTTAGTACCTTGTACTGGTGTGTGAGTAGGCACTTACAGGAGACCTGGGCTAGCTAAAAACTCATCAGCTCTTTCTTGGACATCTGCATCCCCCCTAACGTACCTTCCTTCTGTAATCACCCTACACTGCTTTCATCATTTCTCTCCTCAAAACTTTTTCAGTTTCTTCACTGATAGGATAAAATCCAAATTCCAAGGCCTTCAAATATGACCACAACCTTCTTCCCAAACTTATCTTCTGCTTCTTTTTTTTAGAGACAGAGTTTCGCTTTATCGCCCTTGGTCAAGTGCCATGGCGTCACAGCTCACAGCAACCTCCAGCTCCTGGGCTTAGGTGATTCTTTTGCCTCAGCCTCCTGAGTAGCTGGGACCCACCACAACGCCTGGCTATTTGTTGTTGCAGTTTGGCCAGGGCCGGGTTTGAACCTGCCACCCTTGGTATATGGGGCCGGCACCCTACTCCCTGAGCCACAGGCACCACCCTATCTTGTTTCTTCACACAAGCCTTCAGACTCGATCTGGACTTGTAGATTCCCTGATCAAAGGACATTTCCACTTGGTGCTTGATTTTTGTTGCTGTTTTGTTTTCCAAAAAGGTTCCCATTTCTATCAACTTCTCTCTGTTCCTAAACATCTCACTCCTTCTGCGAAGTCTCCTCTGACCACTTCATCCCCTAGTGATCTCTCCCTTCTTTAGGGGCACTTTCCCAAGGACTGCACTGATGTCACCCAGCCATCTGACATTCAGTTTTACATTGCCCGTTGCATATAGTGTCATTCCCTGAAGCTTCTAATTTAATTTTCAGGTACATATGCCCCTTTTAGATAAGTCTCCTAAACACAACAGATTTCCCTAGCAGCATTAACACAGATATGTATAGTAAGTGCTCAATATATATATTTCTTAAATATACGCAATTTTTTCTTTTCAATCATACAATACAGTATTTATTTTTTGAGCTAAAAAGAATGAAGCATATAGTTGTCATAGTCTCAGTACCTACAAAACAGTGCCTGTCTCCCAGTATTTGCACAAGTAATTTATGAATGACACCGTGTATGAACTTGAACATGGTAGAAGGTAAACAGGCCAAGGCATCCATTAGCATTCTAACTCCAGTAGAGCTAACCAGTCATGGCAACTACAATTTATCAACATTTCCCTTTTCTTACATGAGTTTGGGGGAAAAAAAATTGTGGACTTCCAAAGCCTTTAGGTGCAAGTTTATTCTTACGGTGGATTTTTTTTTTTAATTTCTTTTTTAGAGACAGAGTCTCACTTCGTTACATACAACACGTCATAGCTAACAACAATCTCCAGCTCTCGGGCTTAGGCGATTCTCTTGCCTCAACCTCCCAAGTAGCTGGGACTGCAGGCACCGCCACAAGGCCTGGCTATTTTTTTGTTGCGGTTTGGCCAGGGCTGGGTTTGAACCCGCCACCCTTAGTGTGTGGGGCCAGCGCCCTACTCACTGAGCCATAGTGCGGCCCAGGGTAGATTTTTTTTTTAACCCACCAAATTTCATTCTGAGATCGCTAGATTTATTTGGGTATTAAGGTAATAAACTTTATTATTCAAAGTCATAATATTAAGTACCATTTCCTATACTGTTAATTCTAAGTAGAACAGTTTGAAGAGTTCTTCAACTCCTCGACAGTTGCAGATGACAAAGGCTGGCTAACAACAGGCCACCTCTTGAAGAGTGTCTGTAAATTCAGAACTTCCTACCTTTGGAGTTAACATTTCCATCTGCACTGGTTTCACAGAGGCAGTAGGTTTTAGCTGTTTGTTGCCATTTGTTGTTTTGGTGGGTTGAACTGGTACTTTGGTGTTCTGAGCTTTCTACAAGGAAAAAAAAATAGAAATGGGACAGGACAGCCAATGTTCTCACTCAGTGCCATAAAGAACCCGCCTCTGGCCTCCACATTCATATTTGGGGGCATTCAGTCCTCAGGGCTGTTACCTTAGCTACTTGTGCTGCTCTGGTGGTAACTTTATTTCCAATTTCTTCTAAAACTGCACGCCTAATAGTCACATGACTCTTAGCTTTAGAATTAATTTGTGTGTCAATATTCTCCAAATCACTGGACACCTAAAAAACAAAAAAAAAAAAAAAAAGGAAAGTAGTCAGACAATTTAATATACTTTGCTAATGTCAGATACTCTAATTTAGAATTATTATTATTTTGGGAAAAGTGAATATGCCAAGATCTATTTGCAAGAGAGAAAAGGTACATTTTAGGAAGTCTAAAAATGCTATTTGAGATTGATAACATTATTCTGAAAAAGGTCAATCACTCATCCACCTTACCTATAATAAAGATCCTGCCACTAACCTTACAAAACTATTTTGAGTATTCAAGTGGGCCTGTAAGAGAACTTCAAAGCTTCTCAAATAAATAATTATTTCTCATACAGCACCCATATCACTTATTAGAGATCCCTGTAAATAAAAGGCATATAGTTAAAAACTTGTTTTACAGAGATTGGTAACTTCTTTCTAGTCCTAATCTTAAACATTGTTATTATTGTTAAATTTTAAGCCTTTTTTTTTTTTTTTTTTTTTTTTTAGACAGAGCCTAAAGCTATCCCCCTGGGTAGAGTGCCATGGCATCACAACTCATAGCAAACTCCAACTCCTGGGCTCAAGCAAGTCTCCTGCCTCCACCTCCCAAGTAGCTGGGACCACAGGCGCCAGCCACACGACCGGCCATTTTTTGGTTGCAGCCATCATTGTTGTTTGGCAGCTGGGGCTGGTAATTTGAACCGCCACCTTAGGTGTACGTGGCTGACCCCTTAGGCAATTGAGCCACAGGCGCCAGCAAATTTTAAGCCTTTTTAATTCTGTGAAGGCAAAAAAGTGGAAACCTAATAATCACATGTATATGTAAAAAAATAAATAAAAAATAAAGTAGTTTTCTTGGGTAATATAGTTTTAGATACAAAATCTTGGGAATGTTAGAATTGTATGAAATAAAAATCCATCAGTTGACCTTTAACCTGCTTTATACAGATTTAGAAACAAAACTTACAAGAAAAAGTAATTCATACAAAAAATTTTATTTTGTTATAGAATTGATAAGTGTTTGAAGAGAAAAAACAGCATGTCCTAATTCTAAGAAAACTCCCAAGGGGGGGGGGGGGGGTTTGTATAGATCAAACCGTAAAAAACCTCTGGACCGGAAAAACCACCCCTCTCCTCACACCAACCAACCCCCCGGGGGGGGGGGGGGCCTTTGAGTAGATCTAACAGGATAAACAGAGAGGACAGGAAAAACTCACCCTTAGACAAAAATTACTTGTCAGACTTAGACCCATAAAAGGATATGAATTAAAATACTGAATGTATTCAATCTATTAGGAACCTCAAAAGTCACACTGTTCAATTTTTCCAGTACCATTTGCCAATTTAAAACAGTATTTGAAAATTTAATTCTTATGGGATGAAGCCTGCTAATGTGACTAAATTTAAATTCATCTAGAAGGGAAAACCAGCAGCTTTTATCTATCGTACAGCCTGGACGATGGAACTCAGGTGTGTCAGGGCCCTCCAGATTTCAACAAAGAGAAAGGCGATTCAAGTACAATTCGAGCCTGCAGGAAAAATACCCAAAACACCATAACACTTTGATTTTTGCAAAGACGTAATAATGAATTTGGACCCTTTTCTGTCTGCTATATTGGTCCATACTGTATGCAAAATCTCTATTACACTTAAACAATTAATTTTTTAAGGGAACAAACCCACACATGAATGAGCTTAGGCTGGAAGATTCAGAGTGCAAAAATAAATATGACACTCACACAAAGCCAAATGTGAAAAGTCTGAAAAACAGCCATGGCCGTTGCTTGATCAAACACGCAGGACACTTTACTGCCTATGGAATTTCTTCCAGTCCTTCTCCTCCCCACCCCCATCGATCCTTTAGTTGGCAAGCATTTATGAAAAAAGGGGAAGGAAATCCCAAGAATCTGCATTTAGATAACTAAAAACAAAGAGCACTCGGGGTCCATTCGCTGAGTATTAGGCCCGAGGGCTCAGGGAGGTCACTTGACTGATGCCACCACCGAAGCACTTTCCTACCCCAGCAGGGAGGGGAAACTGGGAGCGGGGGGATAGGGTGGGGGACGGAACCTGCGTCCCGCAGGGCCCGGGACGCACTGGCAGAAGGGAGCCCCGCGGAAAGGAAAAGCAGGCCGGGGCCGGACAAAGAAAGCAGAAGCAGAGACGAGAAGAGAGAGGAAGGTTGTGGGGCTTAAGACCCCACCATGTGAGGGGACCGCTGGGCACACTCACCGTCGGGCGACGGAGCAGCGCCATGAGGGACTGGGAAGCCAAGAGTGCCAGACCGGCCCAGAGCGGGACGCGGACCTCAGAGGGAGGGCACTAGCGTCCGCCGCGCCGTTAAGGCCACACTCCGGGCCCGCACCGCTGGAGCTCTTCGGCGATATCGCCCTGTTCCTGGATTCAAATACCGCGCAGCTCGCGTCCCATTGGGCGGCCCCGCGCACAGCGCGCTCTTCTCATTGGCTAAGACCGGAGGCATTCCCGCACGCTGGTTGGCCGAATTTACTTAGTGGTTGGTTGTCATAACAACCAATTGGGGGTTGTTTTGTTTTGGTTTTGGTTTTTGGGTTTTTTTTCTTTTTTGGTTTTTTGTTTTTGTTTTTTTCCTCCCTGCCTACAGTCTTTAAAAAAAAAAAATCTCGGGCTCTGAGATAAACAAAAACGAAGTGTCTCATGGGGAAAACAGACAGAGGACGCCTTTTCTGAATTTTGACAAGGCCTTCCCCACGGAGGTTTCTCGACGTCTGCACCGGGTGGGCAGGACTTGGTTCTAGGTAATACCCAGCAAATGCGCTTTCTGCCCTTTATTCCTCTTCCGGAAAAGTCGAGTTGGGATGTAGGTTGCGGTGTCCTGGGTCGTGGGACGGGCGCCTCGGGTTGCTCAGGGCGACAAAACATGTGCTAAAGGAGAGGAGTGTGGTCTTTATTCAAAAGCTAGGGTTCTCAAAAGATGCAAAAAAGAAAAAAAAAAGTAAAAGTGATTTGCGTGATTGTGATTCATGTAAGCTCTCCAGTGTATTCCCCAAAACATTTTTGTCTTGTTTGGCGCTAAATAAATGATTTTGTAATGTGTTAATATTTAGAAATGAGAAACAAGGTGTGCTGATTAAGTCTGAAGAAAACAGTATTAAGTTTGCTCAGGAAAAGAAAAGCAGGTGAGGAAAGAAGGAGGAAAAGATAAATTAAAGAGAAGAGGAAAGAAAAGGTCAAACAACCATAGCAAAGGCAGTGGAATGACTTTTTTTTAATTTTTTTATTTTTTGTTTAAACAACCTTCAGAATGGAATGACTTTTGGTATCAGGTTCCATCTAAGAATTTGAACAAGCTTTCCCATCAGGTCTGTTCTCCTCAAGATGGTTCACTTCTCAGTTACTTTAGTAGTAATGATCATTGTGGTTGCATGAGCCTTGAAGTTAAATGATCTGGCTTAAATTCCTTCCTTTGCCTAAATCCCTATTGGCTGTAGCGCATCTTGACATTTCTGAACCTGTTGCCTTTTCCTTAAAACAGGAATAACTGCAGCTATTATGTTGAAAGCCGTTAGGATATCTATCATCCTATAACTAAAAATAATAAAGTATTGTATGAAAAAGTCTTAGAAAAATTAAATAGATCTGCTTTAGTATACTGGGGTTGTGAGTAAAATTATTGTATTTTTTGCTTTATTGTTAAGGTATTATCAAAAGATACTTTTAAAAGTGACAATTATTGCCAACTGACAGAACTTTGTAAAAAGGAATTTTACGAATGGTAATAAAATACTTTAACTGGCTTGACGTTGTCAAAATTGAATAATTTAATCCATATTACCAGATTATATCTTCATTTAAAATGAAGGTCAAGGCTGGGCCTGGTGGCTCCAGGCCTGTAAATCCAAGCACTCTGAGAGGCCCAAGGCAGGTGGATTGCTTGAGTCTGAGCTCAGGAGTTAGAGACCAGCCAGAGCAAGAGTGAGACCCCCATCTATAGTAAAAACAGAAAAACTAGCCAGGTGTTATGGCAGGCACCTGTAGTCCCAGCTAGAACTCGGGAAATTCTTGAGCCCAAGAGTTTGAGGTTGCTGTAAGCTATGATGACACCGTGGCACTATACTCAGGGTGACCCAGTGAGACTCTGCCTCCAAAAAAATAAGTGAAGTTTAATATTTGTCATTGTTTTGCATCTCTCACTGAAACTAACCTAAAACCTTATACACAAACTTTTGTGTTTTGGTTTTGTTTTTTTTTTTGAGACACAGTTTCACTATGTTGCCCTCAGTAGAGTACAGTGACATCACAGCTCACAGCAACCTCAAACTCTTGGTCTTAAGCAATTCTCTTGCTTCAGCCTCCCAAGTAGCAGGGACTACAGGTGCCCACCACAACACCCAGCTATTTTTTTGTTGCAGTTGTCATTGTTGTTTAGTTGGCCTGGGCTGTGCTGGAACCCGACAGCCTTGGGTGTATGTGGCCAGCGCCGTAACCACTGTGCTACAGGCGCCAAGCCCACACAAACTTTTTGATTCAACCTCTTCTTTAAGGTATTGTTGTCCTTCAATATCTTAATGTCTTTCTACTTCGTATTTAGTAACATTTATCCATCACTCTTATATACTAATTTATATAAACTCTCTCCTCAAATCCTTATAACAGTCCTTATGAAATAGTATTGTCCCAATTTAACACGAAGAAACTAAGAGTAAGAGCAGTTAAACATTCAGGCTACAATCATAGTGCTTATGTGTTTCAGAACTAGGATTTGTACTTAGGTCCAATTCCAAAGCCTATGCTCTTTCCATTATGTATATAAATATCTACAATATTTACATTTGGCACAAAAGTTTGAAACAGTCACTGAAGAAAACTGAATAGAAAATTAAGGATATGTCTCTTGAAGGCCAAATGGTCCTTGTAACTGTGATAAAAATTCTACATGATCAATTCATTTTATTTTCATTTTTTGGTCAAGTACTGCTTTAAAACAGTGTGCATATGAACTCATACGGATGAAGGGAAAATGTTGCAAGTAGAGAGAGCACCCCAAACAAAAGCACAGAAGACATTTAGGAGTTTACCTAACAAAGGATGTGAAAGATCTCTATAAAGAGAACTATGAAACTTTAAGGAAAGAAATAGCTGAGAATGTCAACAAATGGAAAAACATAACCATGCTCATGGCTGGGAAGAATCAACATTGTTAAAATGTCCATACTACCCAAAGCAATATATAATTTTTAATGCAATCCCCATTAAAGTTCCACTGTCATATTTTAAAGATCTTGAAAAAAGAATACTTCATTTTATATGGAATCAGAAAAAACCTCGAATAGCCAAGACATTACTCAGGAATAAAAACAAAGCAGGAGGAATCATGCTACCAGACCTCAGACTATACTACAAATCCATAGTGATCAAAACAGCATGGTACTGACACAAAAATAGAGAGGTAGATGTATGGAACAGAATAGAGAGCCAACAGATGAATCCAATTACTTACCTGATCTTTGACAAGCCAATTAAAAACAAACATTGAGTGGAGCAAAGATTCCCTATTTAACAAATGGTGCTCTGCAAACTGGCTGGCAACCTGTAGAAGACTGAAACTGGACCCACATCTTTCACCATTAACTAAGTTAGACTCTCACTGGATTAAAGATTTAAACTTAAGACAAGAAATCATAAAAATACTAGAAGAAAGTATAGGTAAAACACTTGAAGAAATCAGCCTAGGTGAACATTTTATGAGGAGGGCACCACGGTCAATTGAAGCAACATCAAAAATACACTATTGGGACCTGATCAAACTAAAGAGCTTCTGCACAGCCAAGAACACAGTAAGTAAGGCAAGCAGACAGCCATCAGAATGGGAGAAGATTTTAGCAGGTTATGTTTCTGACAAAGGTTTAATAACAAGAATCCATAGAGAACTTAAACCTATTAGCAAGAAGAAAATGAGTGATCCCATCTGAGGGTGGGCAAGGGACCTGAAGAGAAATTTCTCTAAAGAAGATTGGCGTATGGCCTAGAAATATATGAAAAAATGCTCACCATCCTTAATCATCAGAGAAATGCAGATCAAAACTACTTTGAGATATCATCTAACATCAGTGAGATTAGCCCATATCACAAAATCCCAAAACCAGAGATGCTGGCGTGGATGTGGACAAAAGGGAACACTCCTACACTGCTGGTGGGAATGTAAACTAATACATTCCTTTTGGAAAGACATCTGGAGAACACTTAGAGAACTAAAAATAGACCTGCCATTTGACCCTGCAATTCCTTTATTAGGTATATTCCCAGATGAC
>CAUYQV010004087.1:0-14323 GCA_963574575.1 Galagoides demidoff
TTGCCTTACTTATTGTGCTCTTGCTTTTTAGTTTGATGAGATCCCATTTACTTACTGTGCTCAAAAGCTTTTTAGTTTGATGAGATCCCAGTCATGTATTTTTGGTGTTGTTTCTATTGCCCAGGGGGTCCTCCTCATAAAATATTCTCCCAGGCCAATTTCTTCCAGTATTTTTCCTGTACTCCCTTCTATTTTATAGTTTCATGTCTTAAGTTTCAATCTTTTAACCAGTGAGAATCAATTTTTGCTAATGGTGAAAGGTGGGGGTCCAGTTTCAGTTTTCTATAGGTTGCCAGCCAGTTCACCCAGCACCATTTGTTAAATAGGGAATTTTTTCCCCACTGAATATTTTTGATAGGCTTGTTGAAGATCAAACAATGATAAGTAACTGGGTTCATCTCTTGGTTCTCTATTCTGTTCCATAAATCTACCACTCTGTTTTTGTGTCAGTACCATGCTGTTTTTATCACTATAGACTTATAGGATAGCCTGAAGTCTGGTAGCATGATACATCCTGATTTTTTCTTATTTCTAAGTAATGTATTTGCTATTCAAGGTTTTTTCTGATTCCATATAAAACCAAGTACTACTTTTTCCAGGTCTTTAAAGTATGACAGTGGTGCTTTAATAGGGATTTCATTAACTCTGTAGATTGCTTTGGGTAGTATAGACATTTTAACAATATTGATTCTTCCCAGCCATGAGCATGGTATGGTTTTCCATGTGTTAGCATCTTCAACTATTTCTTTTCTCAGAGTTTCATAGTTCTCTTTATGGAGATCTTTCACATCCTTTGTTTGGTAAATTCCCAGATATTTCATTGTCTTTGGCACTGTTGTAAAATGAATAGAGTCTTTGACTGTTTTTTCAGCTAGACTATTGTTGGCATATATAAAAGCTACTGACTTAGAAGTATTAGTTTTGTATCCTGAGACGCTGCTATATTCCTTGATCACTTCTAAGAGTTTTGTAGTTGAGTCCCTGGGATTTTCCAGGTATAGGATCATATCATCAGTGAAGAGTGAGAGTTTGATCTCCTCTGACCCTATTTGGATACCCTTGATTGCCTTCTCTTGCCTGATTGCAATGGCTAAGACTTCCATTACTATGTGTAATGGCAGTGGAGACAGTGGGCATCCTTGCCTCATTCCTGATCTGAGTGGAAATGTTTTCAGTTTTACACTATTCAATATGATATTGGCTGTGGGTTTGCAGTAGATGGCTTCTATCAGTTCAAGAAATGTCCCTTCTATGCCTATTTTCTTAAGTGTTCTGATCAAGAAAGGATGCTGGATATTGTCAAAAGCTTTTTCTGCATCAATTGAAAGAATCATATGGTCCTTGTTTTTTATTTTATTGATGTGATATTTATAGATTTGCATATGTTGAACCAACCCTGTAATCCTGGAATAAAACCAACTTGATCATGGTGTATAATTTTTTTGATGCATTGTTGAATTCTGTTTTCTAAGGTCTTATTGAATATTTTTGTATCAATATTCATTAACGATATTGGTCTATAATTTTCTTTCTTTGTTGGATCCTTTCCTGGTTTGGAGGATCAGGGTGGTATTTGCTTCATAGAATGTGTTGGGAAGTATTCCTTCTTTTACTATGCTTTGGAAAAGTTTGTATAATATGAGGTACTAGTTCTTCTTGAAAAGTTTGATAGAATTCAGATGTGAAACCATCTGGTCCTGGACTTTTCTTTCTTGGGATATTTGTATTATGGATGCTATTTCAGTGATTGATATAGGTCTATTCAAGAGATCTAATTCTTTCTGGTTGAGCCTAGGAAGGTGGCATGCTTATAGGTCTTGGTCCATTTCCTTTAGATTTTCATAGTCTGGGAATAGAGATTTTTGTAGTAATCATTGAGGATTTCTTGAATTTCTGAAGTGTCTTGTTATTTCTCCTTTTTCATTTCTTTTTTTTTTTTTTCTTGCACTTTTTGGCCGGGGCTGGGTTTGAACCCACCACCTCCGGCATATAGGGTCAGTACCTTACTCCTTTGAGCCATAGGTGCCACTTCCTTTATGGTTTCTGATGGAAGATATTAGAGATTTTACTTTGCTATTTCTGGTTAAATTGGCCAAAGGTTTATCAGTTTTGTTAATCTTTTCAAAAAACCAACTTTTTGTTTTGTTGATCTTCTGAATGATTCTTTTGTTTTCTATTTCATTTTATTCTGCCCCAATGTTGGTTATTTCTTTTCTTCTGCTGGGTTTGAGATTGGGATGTTCTTCCATTTCCAGTTACTTGAGATGATCCATTAAGTTGTTGGGTTCCTCTCTTTCTGTTTCTGTTTTCTTGATGAAGGCTTCCAATGCTATAAATTCCCCTCCTAGGACTGCCTTTGCAGTATCCCACAGGTTTTGATAATTTATGTCTTCATTACCATTTTGTTCCAAAAATTTGGTGATTTCCTACTCAATCTTGTCTTTGACCCAGCTATCATTCAGCCTAAGATTATTTAGTTTCCATGACTTTGCTTCAGTATGAAGATTCTTATTGCTATTTAGTTCAACTTTTATTCCATGGTGGTCCAAGAAGATAGAAGGTATAATTTCTATAGTTTTAAATTTGCTGAGGTTAGACTTATGTCCTAGGATATTATCTGTTTTGGAGAATGCCCATGGGCTGATGAGAAGAATGTCTATTCAGTTTTATTAGGGTGAAATGTTCAGTGGAGGTCTGTAAAGTCCATTTGTTCTAGGATCAGGTTTAAGTCTAATATTTCTATGTTTAGTTTCTTCTTAGAGCATCTCTCCAAAACTGTCAAAGGGGTGTTAAAATCTCCAACTATTATAGTGCAGGAAGATATCAAATTGTTCATATCCATTATGGTCTGCTTTATGAATTGAGGAGAATTCTGGTAGGGTGAGTAAAGGTTAATTATCAAAATATCTTCATGTTGGGTGTTTCCTTTGACAAATATGTAGTGACCTTCCTTATCTTTTTTTAACTTTGTTGGTTTAAAGCCAATTGTATCTGCTCCTAAAATTACAACTCCTGTTTTTTTTCTGGTTTCCATTTGCCTGTAATATACAACTCCATCCCTTCACTGTGAGTCTATTTTTATCCTTTAAGTTAAGGTGAGATTCTTGTATATAGCAGATATATGGTCTGAGTTTATGTACCTAGTCAGCCAGCCTGTGCATCTTTAGAGGATAATTTAAAACATTCACATTAATTGAGAGAATTGATAAGCCTTTTGGGTGTCATGATTTTCAGATGTCCAGTGGACATTTTTAATCCTTTCACCACTGTGGAAGTTGGGTTTTGTGCAAAAATATCTGGATGAGTTTACTTTGGAAGTAGATCATTGTGCTGGTCATTGTGGAGGATGGGTCTGAGAATATCCTGGAGAGCTGGTTTAGTTATGGCAAATTTCTTCAACATGTGTATGTCATTAAAGTATTTTATTTCTCCATCACAAATGAAACTCAGTTTAGCTGAATAGAAAATCCTGGAGTGGAAGTTGTTCTGTTTTAGGAGATTGAAGGTTGATGACCATTTCTTCTGGCTTGAAACATTTTGGCTGAGAGATTTGCAGTCATTCTGATACTTCTCCCTTTGAAGATGATGCTTTTCTTACATCTGGCTGCTTGCAGAATTTTCTCCTTCGTCTTAACTTTGGCAAAGTTAATCACAATGTGTCTAGGAGATGCTTTATTTGGATCGAGTCTCGCTAGGGTTCTGAAACTGTCTGCCATCTGAAGTTCTGTATCTCTTGCAATGCTTGGGAAATTCTCCAAAATGTCTTGGAGCAGAGCATCTGTACCTTTAGGGCCACCCACTTCTCCTTTGAGAATTCCTATAAAATGAATGTTTGATCTTTTGAAGTGATCCTACATCCCCCCTCCCCTTCCAGGGAATGATTAGTTTTTGCTCTCCATTTGTCTGCCTCTTTGAGTGTTTTGAAACGTTCAAAAGCTTTGTCTTCAGTTTCAGAGATCCTTTTTCTGCCTGGTCAACTCTATTACTGAGGGATTCTACTGTATTTTTGAGTTCCTCAACTAACTCTGCTCTTTTCTTATCATGTCCATATCTTTGGTGACATGGGCTTTGAATTCATTAATTCATTAATTTCTTGAGACAACTGTAGAACTACTCTTTGGAATTCGATTTCTATCTTTTTGTCCATTCTATTTATCTTATTTGCCATCCATATTCTGAATTCGATTTCTGACATTGCTGCCATTTGTCTATGCATGGCATCTTCAGTTGTATCTCCTTCGTCATTTCTTGGGGCTGGGGGGTTGATCTACTCTGGTTATGTATGTTGCCAGAGTTTTCTGCTGCATCCATACCAGGTTTATTTTCCACTGTTAGGTTATTAGAACTGGTAGGGTGAGATTGAATTGAGGTTCACTGGTAGTAGAGATAGCCCCTTACCAATATGCTAAGCTTTGTAATTGTGGCTTATCTCCTACAACCTTACAAAGGCTCTTTCAGAGTTTTGGCCAGAGACTCTGAGGACCTTCTTGATGAGATAGCACAAGCTAGCTCTGTTTAGATACAAGCTGACTTCTACCCTATCTTAAGAAACCACAGTATTAGGTTTAAATATCAACTGTGAAGAGATGCAAACAGCTGTGGCTCCCAGCCCCTACCCTTCAGTTCTTTTCTGCTCCAGAACTTCAAAGAACTCCAACCTAAGAATGTCCCGGAATGGATAGCCCCAGACATGGGTTCCAATTAAATTGTCTCAGGCAGTGCAATCCCTGCTCACCAGAGAGGGATTCAAGGGTCTCCAACAGCACAAATGGAGCCAGGGATCCACACACCTGCCCACCAGACTCAGTCCACACTGTTGTCAGCTTCTCTGCTCACAGGTCCAGCTGTAGCCAGGAGACACACCCCTGCCCACTGGTCTCAGGCCACACCCAGCTATCTTCTGCTTCCAGACCAATTGGAGTCAGGGGACCATGCTCTCACTTCCCAGTCTCTGTCCATTGCCTGGCAAGCCTCTGTTTGCAGGTTCTATTAGAGTCAGAGCACTGCACTGTGCTCACAGGTCTCAGTGTTCACCCAGTAAGCCTCTGCTCACTAGCCCCTCTCGAGACAGGGGACCACGCCCTAGCCCTCAGGTCTTGGTTCACACCCAGTAAGCTACCAGTCGAGGGTTCTGTTGGAATCAGGGGGCCACACCTCTCAGGTCTCAGTCCACACCTAGCAAGCCTCTGCTTGCAGGCCCATCAGGGGCTGGGGACCAGCCCTGTCTGCTGAACTCAGTCCACATGGGGCAATCACTCTCCCATCAGAAATGGGGGTTCTGCACCCCATCCCTCCAGACACAGCTCAAACCAAGAGTCAACACCACCACTGCCTAGGCATAGTCATAACAAGGGACTGCTCTTCCTCCCTCTGAGTGTTCCTTTCTTCCCAGACCCTCTTTCTTCCCCATTAGTCACAGATTCTGTCCTGATGGTTGGTGGTCCACACTATGCCCAGATCTCTCAGGACAAGACCAAATACGCTGTGCTGTGCAGGGGGCAGAACTTTAGTCCACCATGTGAGGGGCAAAGTTTGGACTTATGGGGGCAAATATCCGTTCAATTTTATGCCTGACAGAGTGGTGTCTAGGTTCATAAGTGGGACCTCCCTTGAGAAACAGACATGGAGTTTAGTGGCTCTCTCCAGCAAGGTAAAATGAGAGGTCTTTTTTTCTCTGCTCATTCATGCAGGTAGCCTGTGGCAGGCCTCCTGCTTGGGGAAGGGCTCCTGTCCTCTAATTGTTAGGTTTTATACCTGTAATTTGTTTTCTTGAATGCTCTTTGGAGTTAATAGCTTGCTTAACTTTTTTCTTGGCTGAGCTCCCCACCTTTGGCTTCAGAGTCTGATTCTGTCCAGTTTTACTTCCTCTGCCCAGGAGCCTCTCCAGAGGGTTGCTACCAGTCGGCCATCTTTCCAGAATCTTTGGTCAATGTTTTTCTTTCATCAGCACTTGTCTAATGCTAATTTTTAGAAATAACTAAAATCCTAACAATCTTCTCTCTATCACATGAGCCATCCCTTATGTGGTCCTTGATGAAACTGTGAATTTTCTTCATATCTTCAAACCAGCATCTTCTCATATAATTTTACATTATAGTTGAGAGTAAGAAAATGGGCTCACTGATGTAAAATGACACGACATAATTCTTTTGTCTGAAATTTATTTTATTAATTACTTAATGTGTTAATTTTCTCTATGTGCTCAAATCTATTCTTAGCCTAAGAAAATTAGCTTTCCATGGGTAGAAATGGTAATTCTCTGTTTAACTAGTAAGAAAATACATCCTGATAAAATTAAATGTTAATATTTTATAAAAAATTCAGCTGTTTGTAATTCATATTCCTAATTATGAATTGTTTTCTTAATTAAATTTCCCAGAAAGTAATGGTCTTAAAAATTTAGTACAAGCTTCCTGGGTCAAAAACATCAGCTTATAGTTATACACCAGTATATAGTGGCTATTGTTGTGACCATAAAGCCAATATTTAATGGACTTACTGCTATTTTAATTACTTGGAGGGCAAGTGACTAGCAGATCAAACCAAAATTGTCTTCATCCTCAATATTACAATGAAACTATTAAGAGTGTCTTTAGGATTCAATTCCCTCACTTAGAAATTTGGAGCATCCTTAATGATCCAGGAGATCCTAAAACCATGAGCCAGAATTTAAATTCTGACTTGTGTAATACAGCCAAGGTGACATTTGATGCAGTCATTTATCTACTTAATTGAATGGTAAAAAAAAAAAAAATAATAATAAAGTTAATGTTTTCTTTCTAATTTGGAGAATTTCCATTGAAACCAAGATGTACATGCTTCTTTTAACACATTGAAGCAAAAAACCCAGAAAATGTGGTAGTGTTAAGCTTTATCTTCTGGTTTGTTAATTAATCCATTTCATAGAAGGTGTTAATGAAGACCTGTTATTGGTTTGACATGCCTTTTTTAGGTTATCACTTATATTTCTGCTGTTCCTTAGCCACAAACTGCAAACTAATAAGGAGTAAACTAATAACTAATAAGAAACTAATTAGGACTAAGTCAATCCTACCTCTCCCAAAGCTCACCTACACTGCTCATAAGCACAGTGTCTTTTTGTCTCTCTTTTGCTCATACACTTGAAACTAGTTGCTGTAAACCTAACAATACTTTGGTACACAGAAACATTTCTCCATATTTTTAATAATTCTCCTCTCCTGAGCCAAAGAAAAAGAATTTTGTTGCAGACATTTCTATTTTTGCTATTAGTGTATTTCCACTAATTTGCTATTAGTGTATTTCCAAGTATTAATTTATTGTCAAATATATGATTAGAGTTAAATAAATATTTTGTATATGTCTCCTTCTCCCAAAGCTCAAAAATAAGTATATTTTGTAAGACCAGTCATTTTTTAAAAAAATTTTTTGCAGTTTTTGGCCCAGGCTGGGTTTGAACCCACCATCTCTGGCATATGAGGCCAGCAACCTACTCCTTTGAGCCACAGGCACTGCTCAAGGTCAGTTATTTAATCTCTTTTCATCTCATTCTCTTCTCATCTTAGCTAGGTTTTCCATTCATTGTGGTCCATTAGCCTAATATTTTTTGAGAAATAACATGGAATAGAGGTAAAGCTGTTATGATGGCCTACATGTGTCCCATGTCTAACTTTATCTCTTATTAACTTTGTGACCTTGGGCATGGATTTTTTTTATCAACATGTACTTCTATTTTTCTGACTGGGATTGGGCATGAAGATATTGCATATCTCCTAGAACTATTAGGAGAAATAAATATATGGGACATATATAACAAAACTTTTATGCCATGAGCATATAAGCACTCGATAGTATGTTGGGTACTACTCACATGTCTTATTCCATTTTCATATTCTGTCCTCTTGATTACTATGATTGAGACTTTACCTTATGACAAAAGAAAATTTTCATAATCATCAGTTTCTACTTATTTTTCTATGTTTATGCTTTCTTTTATCATTACTTTTTAGAAAATATACACTTTTTGTTGTGACTTCTTGACTTCTACTGTCTGTTTCTCAGTAGACAAATGACTTTCTAACTCTTTCTCTACTTAAATTATGCAATAGTTAAAATAACTGATCACCTATTTCTCTTAAAATAATCACTTTCTATAAATTATTTACCAGAGCATATAAAGAATTTTCTTTTTATTTCACAGATTACTCCTTCTTTATAGTGTCTACATATCTTTAAATAATCCATAAAGGAAACTTTCATATGGTTAGTATTATTATGAATATTTTATATGCTAAAATTTTTCTTATTTTATATAATTAAGATGGTCAAAAACACAAATATTTAATTTCTTTACAAATATTATCAATTTTTATGAAGAAAGATGAGGCAACATGATGGAGAAGGTAGGCTAATATTGATACTTGAAGTTTTAGGAGTTGCAAGTTATAAGTTGGGAGAAAAAAATATTTCCAGTAGATAAAATACCATAGTCAAAGAGCGGATCGATGAATAACCTGAGAGGAGAGAAATTAGTATTTCTCTAAAAGGAAAATAATGCAATATGAGTTTAAAGGTAGAGAGAAGATTTATTGAATATGTTTTGGAATTGATGAAGTGCTAATAATTGTGATAGGGTTTTATACATTGTATTTTTATTTTTAAAAATTTAATTTTTGTTATTTATTTTTATGATGCTTTAAAACCCATTTAGAAATGAAGTGATCATAAACTGTGCATTCAAATAGAATGTAAATTACCTGTAATCTTTTGGCTAATAATCTCTCATAATAATTTCCCATTCATTTATCTAATATCTATTATGTGGCAATAGTTATGCTGGGAGCCACCCTATGCTATTTATTTAATCTTCATAAAAATACCTTGAGCATAAGATTTTTGTGTGAATACACATGTGCATGGCTGTAAATATTTGGCTTAAAGGTCAAACAACACATAAAGATTTTAAGATTGACTTTAGTCTCTTAGACTTAATGTGTTATAGAAATTTTGACATGAATCTAGGAGAGCAATAGATTCCAGTGTTTGAAAGAGAACCATGCTATGAGTCCAGACAGTTTGGCTAACTCAGGATATTTTAGGAAAAAAGTTTTCAAGGAGAAGATTTGCCAGGGTAAAATTGGAAGGTGGTAAGTTAATAAATAATATGAGGCATTCTCAAATTGAGGATTGTCTTAGCACCTTGAGAGGTTAATCTTAACTGTTCAGGACAGAGTCCCTCCATGCTGGATTTCAGAAATGGAGTTAACCTCCTTGGTGTTTCATGAAATCCCTCTGTAACTAAGAATAAATCTCTTAAACAAATAAAGCCCAGAATATCAGGACTGGAAGAGTCTGGGCTATTGTCTGTCTACAACCTCAAGATTGGACCTAGTGTCTTTTTATGCAAGGAGAAGAATTAGAGCTATATCAAGAGAAATATATCAAGATTGCAAAGTACTGATAAAAAATAAATATTATCTGTTTAACATCCCTTTAACCACAAAATTTGTATTTGAAGAGGAACAAATGCTTAATTCTCAATTATGTATATCTTAAAGCCCCATCCCATAAATGTGACTCTCAGCGTCCAATGTCACACCTACAACTGCCATTGACCTTGTTTAGAATTTAGAAAACCTAGGTACCTACAATTGCTTATGTCTTCCCCTAAAAGTTTTTATCCAGAATGCCCAGAGTTTTCCCTAAATGTTTTCTTTGTCCAGAACGCCCAGTTTGGACTACCTAGTCATTGTTTCTCTAACTATTGCAATTGTTGCATCAAACAAGTCTGAGCTGACAACCACAATGATCTTATAAAGTAAACCAAAAACCCAAAGGTCAAATAATCACTCTGAAAAGCAATACAGGAAGGCTTATATGGCTGCTTGCCATCGAGGACTTGGACGCTATTCAACAAAGGTCTGCAGAACCTGGATCCTTGACTTCTCAAGGAACTCAAGTAATGGAAACATTGAAAAGGATTTCCCGAGTGCCACCATAGAAATTTATGTTGTTACTAATGGTTGTAAAATGTGATATCCAAGCAGAGTTAGATTCTAAAAACATAAATCTAAATCAGTATCCTATGAAATTATGATGTGAGAAACCTGATTGGTGGTCTGTAGTCCTGGGTGATCTTCTATGAAAAGAAATTTGGGTGACTTATTCAACATTCAGCAGGACTGAACAAACAGGCTGCTTCTTTCATACCCCTTCTACGAAAAAGAGGGTTAAGCAGACCTAGTGTAGTTTTTGCTGAAATTGGAGCAAAGAGGAAAGAGGTATAACTACGTGAAACTTGCAGTTATTTACAGTACATAGAAGATCCACCTAAAGCAGTAAATGGAATAAAGAGAACTATTGGAAAAGTGTTTCTAAAAGAACTTCCTTTTGAAAAGATATGTAGTTATCTTGGCTTTGAAATTTAAAGGCTCAAATGTGATAAGATTGATAGTGTTTCTAATGATGGCTATTGAGAAAATACAATAATATGAAAAGATCTACACACAATAGAGGAAGGGATGGGTTTATTGAGCTAATGACATAGTGGAGAGAATGATATTAATTATATAGAAAATGAGAATGAAGACAACCCCAAAATTGTACCTTTATGTAAGTTTATTAATACCATCAGTGTGACGTGGTGGTCTCTAATTTGTCTCTCATCTACCTCCCCTGGATGACTAAAATGAATGCATTAGCTATCCACCTACCTACATACTCTCCTCATGATTACCTGTACCCCAATACACAATTTAAACATTGGAGAGAAAATTCTGCATGCTACTGTGATATACAAGTGTCATTATTGAACAACAGGATGTTTTTGTGGCTCAAGCAACATAATCTAGTATAGAATACAATGGCTACTTAGCATTTGTCATTTTACACAGAGAAGAAGAAATAAAGTTTTGAAATGGATGACTCGAAAACAAATTGCACCAGGCTCCCATCACTTCCTATCAACAGTCTGTCTAGAACACTTGCATAATGCTGAACATATCCTGAATACAACTTTCTCTCAACGGTTCATCTGTTTCCACTTCTCTCTAATCTCAGAAGTTAGGAGACAGTGAGGTGTCTGGAGTGTTAAAATTGAAATGTGGGAACCAAGCCTACATATTTTTGTATTCCTGTACATACCCTTGCTATTATTCCCCATCAAGACACTCAAGTACTTGTGAATCCTGGCGTGTAGCATGAACCAAGGAGGAGTGCTTTCACAGCCAGAAGAACTGCTATTGTGTGGTTGACATTTAGTTCCAACCACGCTCAAGACCATTACCTTGCTCTGTGCGATCTTTTGCTTTGGGGCCCAGGCATGTAGTTGTATGGGCACCCTGATGTCTCATGATATCTGATATGTGTGCAGGTGGGTACAGTTTAACTTCCATAAGACCTTATTAAAAATAAAAGGTTACTGGCAACGAGGAAACAACTAAGTATTTCCCAAGGGGAACACCTATGGTATATGTCAGACCACATAAAATAATTCTGGAGGAAGGTACTTCTCATCTACCAAAAGAAACAACCAAACAAGAATAAAAAATATCAGAAAGTACCAAAGGCAGAGCATAGGCTGTCTGCTAACAGTCATCCAATTGGATCGTTTCGAGAATCTTATAATATAGACCACCCTTAATTTAATGCAACTCTTCAGATAGTGACTACATCTGCTAATCTGTTGAGATGCTCTGTGTCTTAACATATAGCAAATAAGAACTATCTGCCATGTCAATTTCTGCTAAAGGCAAAACCCTGTTTTTCCTACCAAACAGTACTTGATAATAAAATAGACAACTATCAGTGGATTGGGTCCCAGGATCCTAGTCTGACAAAGTTATTCAGGCTGGTTATTTCTTCCTGCAATGTTATGAAAACTCCACAGACATGGGAAATGCTTGGGAAGACTGAATTTAGTCCTGATCTGCTTTTTATTGATCCTTGTTTTCTTAATCCATTTTGTGCTACTATAAAAAATTCACAGACTAATTTATAAATAATATAAATTCATTTTCTCACAACTCTGGAGAGTGAGAACTTTAAGATCAAGGTCCTGGCAGGTTTATCATCTGGTGAGGGTCCAGTATCTAAGTAGGCACCTGGAATGATATGTCCATCAAAAGGAGGAGGAATGCTACATCTTCATGGGGTGGAAGGTGAAATGACAGAGTGGGCGGGAGCTCATTCCATCAAGCATTCTTATAAAGACACCAATTCTCTTTCATGAAATAGGAACCCTTGTGCCCTCCTCACCAATTTTAAATCCTATCACATGGGCAATACCTGAATTTTGGAAAGGACACATTCTAATCATAGCACCTATACTTTAAAAATAGAATAAAGGCTATCATTGTTTAATTTCATGTAACACTTCTGTCTTTCAAGATCATGTGTGTAACTTTCTAAACTGAATTACTTGTGCCTACCGGACTCTCCAGTCTACAAAGAGACTTCCTTTGTATACTGAGGAAACATTACTTGAACTCAAGTTGGGAAACTGGCTATTTCAATATTTTTAAGACTTTTTCTTCCAGACCTCATGTCCGCCTACTGGGCAGGACTTTAATGAATGATCTTCCTGGGAAGGGGAAGAACAATTGGAGAAAGTGTATTTTAGAACTTAAGGAATGATCTCATTTCTGAGTGGGTGTGATTGACCTGATGGCAATATTTCTTAGCCAAATAAGACTGAATAGCCAGGACTACCAAGCAAGACTTTGAAGCCCAGCCTGTTAATTCACTTTCCTTAGCCAAAGAAGTATGAAACAAATGAACAACCTTTAACTATCCACAAAGCAGGAATGTATATTGAATAACTCGTCATGCACAGGTTTAATAGACAGGCCAAACAGATAAATCTGTCTCCTGCCTATGGGAAGAGACAGAAAGTTCTCTTGAGGACCTCAGTCAGTAGAATCACATCTCTTCTCTGCTCCTTTAGAAGAGAACTTAGGTGTTAAAACACAGGTTTATTTTGCTCACTACTATTTTTTTTTACTTCTCTTCAGCAAGGTCAGTAACTATCCTCACAACCCTGATGAACTGAGAGGCTATGGCTGCCTACCAGAGACATGTCATTTATTTTATTTTATAATTTTGGATTAAAGATCATCCAAAGGGTTTTATTTCTTATTTAGATATCAGGGTACATATAATTGAGACATCATTTATGAAGGATGATGATAAGGGTTAACTTCTCCAAGACTGACTCCTGCAGGTTGGTCCCCCTGAGAGAGCATGCCAGGACTCTTTACAGAGGCTCATATAAACATGTGATAGCTACAAGCTTAAACTAACTCAGTTGGGGAGACAGAATACACTTGGAAGCTCCCAGATCTGTGCATGCTATTGCAATGACCCAATTTTGTATCCCTAAAACTGTAGTCGGGGAGGATCCACTGTACTCTCAAGAGATAAAGTTTTATAGCAGAGATTAGTATTGTTTTTACCAAATTATATCACTATAATCATAAATTAGATCTCTAGCCCTTTGCATACTTGAGTGAGTGGGAGGGTGGGTGGTATAATTCTTCTCCAATTGGGAAATTCATGAGCACACAGTTCAAAGATTGTGGTTCATTTCTGTGTTAAACTCTGTTTATTTACCTTAAATGCTTCAGAATATATTGGGAAACAAGGGGCTCAGGGGCTAAGCATTTGCTACTGCTCAGGCGTGTGTTAATCATAAAATGATTCTCTGAAAAAATGCATAGATAAGTGATCTTGTTTGTTCAACAGAAAGACACATTAGGACAGGACAAAGACAATGATGCCATGAAGGCAACGGGGAGGAGTGGAGATATCTAATAGACACTATAATTGATTCACTCCTTGACTTTGATTCAAATACCAATTCTATCATCAAAGTAATGCAGAAATTATTCTTCAGTATTATCATACTTTTTTTTGTCTGAGTATGAGGTAGTGATTTATATTATAGAAATTTAGGTATTTGATACACATTTAAAATATTTCTTAGCTTTATCACTAATCAAAAGAAATAAGTATTTAAAAAACAATGAGACAGT
The DNA here is from genome assembly GCA_963574575.1 of Galagoides demidoff. NCBI lineage: Eukaryota > Metazoa > Chordata > Mammalia > Primates > Galagidae > Galagoides > Galagoides demidoff. The sequence continues at coordinate 14,010 of CAUYQV010004087.1, forward strand.
ATTTTTAAACTTGAGACTAGAAATCATTTTTAAAGAGGGATAATTTGGATTTTGCTGAATATGTGAGAAAATTAATGCATCCATCAACTTCTAGTAGGAATGTAAATGGGAACAGTCACTTTGGGGAAAATTGTACTATGCATTTACAATTTTTAAAAGAGACCATCCCATGTCTCTCTGTATGTATAATGTGAGTGTGCATGTCTATCAAGCATCCCAGATCAAACTTATTCCCATTCTGATAGCCTATATTTTCATATGTTGTGCTGTAATTGTTAATGTCTGAAAGAATCATGCTAATGTTAATTAATATT
>CAUYQV010004089.1:0-17987 GCA_963574575.1 Galagoides demidoff
CGCCCCTAATGGCCCTTTCCGCTGGAAGAATAACTCCTTATTGGTTATCCCACCAGCCCGCCACCATTCTAAAACTCCCCCGAGATAAGAATATGCCGCCACCCCCGCCCCCCCGCGCACGACGCCCGACGCCGGCCTACCCGCTCGCTGGGGGGCGGGGGTGGGGGCATATTCTTAGATAGGGGAAGTTTTAGAATGGTGGCGGGCTGGTGGGATAACCAATAAGGAGTTATTCTTCCAGCGGAAAGGGCCATTAGGGGCGGGCAGCGGTAAATTGGAACAGGGTGATGAGGTAAGCAGGCCATTGCCTGTGCTAGGGAGGAGTTTTAACTTTAAGGGCAGGAAGGGACTTTGGGGGAGGGGCCTTCTGAAGCAATTTTCTAACATTCCTCCCTTCTTTACATATAAAAGATAGAGGATTGGCCTTGGGATAGTGGACGTCGACTTCTCTCTTGGGTAACTTCTTCCTGCTGGGAGGGGCACGTAGTTTTAAGTGGCCAACTAGAGGATGATTAATTTCCACTGGAAGGATAAGGTGGCTGTTATGAAGGTCTTGTGGTTTTGAGTAGAGCATAGTCCATTCACGAATAACAGTTTTTCTTCTTGTAGATTGGGAGCTGTATCTGGGGTATAGATTTGAAGTACCAGTTGAATAGTTACCCCACCTCCACTCCCCACCTCGGCATTGCCCGTGGGGAGGGTTAAATTTCTCTGATTGAGGCCAGCAGCGTACTCTGGTGTGTCGGGTTCGGGGTCCTCTGGAGCTGGGCTGCCTGGGAATGTAGTCAAATCCGAATGAGGCCGATGTTGCGTTCTGGTTAGAGCGCCTTGGCGGATAGACACAAGCTGATGCAGTGGTGAGTTGCCGGGAGTGCCTCGAAGTGGATAGGGAGTTCCCGGGAGCTAAGCCCCCTGGGAGTGTTCCCTAATTACATCCCGCTTCTGACACCAGATGAAAGAGGGGCACTTCGACCCGCAAAGAATTCTCAGACCACCAAGGCTTGTAGGAAAGGTCTTTATTGGTGGGGGGAGGAAGGCTGCAGAGCAGCACTGAGGAGGAGAGAAGAGAGGGGAGAGAGATAAGGAGAGAGCGGGGAAGAGGAAAGAGAGAGTAGAGAAGAGCGACGGGGAAGACAGGAGAGATAGAGAGAAGGAAGGCAGAAGGTGGTGAGAGAGGAAGGAATGTTTCAGAGAGGAAGCCCAGATGCAAGGGACTTCAAACCATTTGCCCGATCTCTGACAGTAATTGTTGAGGTCAGTGAGGATTGAAAGGTCAAAGGTGCCGTTTTCAGGCCATTGTGAGTCATTGTCTACTTTGTACATAGGCCAAGCAGTATTACAGGCAAAGATGAGAGATATTTAGGTTTAAGGTCAGGATAAAGGTGTAGAGGCTTGAGGTGAGTTAAGAGGCAGCTTAAAGGTAACAAAGAGGGAATCCATGACTGAGCAGTCCCCATATTAGAAACTGGAGGTGGAAAATAAATGCAGTTAATGTGAGGACAAAAAAGGAACTTACAAGGAGAGGAGGAAGTAGTTAAGTGGCCAAGGCTGGGGCCTGGGAAGTTACTAGGCCTCCCTGAAGGACCTTTAACCAGTGGGGAAAATAGAATGGTCAAGGCCCATGGGAGGGTATCCCCATGCACAAGGCACTGGATGAGTAAGTCTGACCCACCAGGGTTAGTCCGTGACTGGTGCTGGATTTAGGAGACACAGACTTCCTGGAGTTTTTTGGCCCAGAGTGGAGAAAGGAAGAGAAGTTAAAACAGCCCAGAGAGGGGTTATAAATGCTTAAAAGGTCTAGAAATGGAGGAAGAGGGACAGAGGAGTTGGACTGGGGAAAGGGAAGAGAAGTTAAAAAGGCTCAGTAAAGAGTTCTAAATGCTCACCTGACTGTTAAATGGATGAATTCTGGGGGGTCAAAGGAGTCCCCATTTCCCTTTGTCTCATTGGAGCAAGAGTCCATCTAGTTGGAAGTGGGTCGGAGGGGATGCATCTTGGCCCCCCAAGGGGGTTTGTCCCTGTCTTGGGTTTTCAGCACCAAAATGAGAGGTTAAGAACTGAAAATGAGAAACTGTTCCAAGACATGAATGAGAGGAATTAGAATCCAGGTTCTGTGTGGGCAACATGGCCTTTATTTTACTTTGGTGTGAGTGGGCTGAATCTGAAAAAGAAGTCACCACATGAGTTAAGGTGGATAGGAAAATAAGAGTTCAGAGGGATAGGGATTGGCACATTCCTTCCTTCCTGGGCAGGACGGTTCTATTTGGGCACGTCCCTACATTAGGCCCTATCATCACCAAAAAAAATATTGCTTTCAAAGCAACACCCAGTTCTAGATCTGGAAATGCCATTAGGCAGTGCTGATACTGAAACAATAACTTATGCAAACATGCCAAAAACAAACTTGTCATGTCTCCTGGCCTGTCTGCAAACCTGCTTCTTCATTGTAACATGCTAAACTGAAACTGTGCGGTTTCTCTCTGTCACCCCAGTGAACCTTTCTGATTATCCTCAGCAAGACCTACACCTACCATGAATAGCATGCATCTGGTAGCTAATGAGAAAAATCAAGGTCCCCCAAAATTGCTAAAATTGTGTTCTTTTATTTCCCTAGTTTTGAGGAACAATTTAATAGTGGGTAAGTCTCACTCTTAAGTATGTTCAAACAGTGGGAAGAAGAGTGTAGGAAATTAAGGGATATACAGACATGCAGTATTTAAAATGCTTCCTTAGAATTAAAGATAATGGGGAAGAGAAAACTAAACTGCAACCCACACAATCTCTTTATCAAAATCAATTGTACTTCCACACCCAGAGGTGGACATGGAGATTCCAGTACAGGAATGTCTAGATATCAGACCAGGACCTATGAGCATTACAACCCAAGAGTTTTACTTTTCCCAAAGGCAGTCTTTTTAGGAAGTGTTAACTGGAAAATTGCAACAGAGGAAGGTAAAAAACTCACAGCCAATTTACAAGAGCAATGTTGAAATGTACAAGACAAAGAAGTAGCATTCACTCCAGCTTATAAAGCTAACAGAACACAGCTTAATGGAACAATACCTTCTCTGGCCTTCCAGAGAGTCCACCTGAGGGTAACTGTTAATTACAAAGCCACCAAATCAGAATTTACTTGATGCAACTGACTAGTAATAGCCAGGAACCCTGTGCAAGAAGAGACCTGCCCAGCGTGAGATTCGAAACCTGGTCTGCAACAAACTGCACCATCAGAGTTCGTGCAGGAGGAAACAGATTCAATCACCTTCTCCACATCGGTAGCATTGAGCTTCCCCAGGAGGGCCAGAGTCACCACTGCACAAGGCGGTCTTCATGCTATTTGTATATGATATGAAAATGTTAAAAGAGCAAGTTTGACTCCATTTTACTGTTCACTCCATTTCTGTCACATTCCATTATCTCTAAAAACTAATTCCGCTTGTATTCCCTCCCAGTGTAGCTGTAAATGCCTTTACTGACCACATAGCCCTTCTGATTATAGCTTTTTATGATCATGTTGTTTATGACCCTCACCTGTGAGACCCCTCCCTATCTGATTGTACCTGTTTTGCAAAGAAAAATTATTAATTGCTCTTGTGATTTCCCCTCACTGCTGTTTTTCACTTCTATGACTATGTTTATCTGCCCCCTGGAAATATTTTGCCTTATAAAAGTCAGAACCTTAGACAACTCAGGGCTGCTCTCAGAAACCCCATGTTGGGATACTGAGGCAGTCACTGGCCAGCTCTTCAATAAAGGACTCTTTTTTTAAATTTGACTTGTCTGGTGGTGTGGTCTCTGGGGGAGCTCCTGGGCGGCATAACACACAGAAGCAGAACCTTGTGTCAGCTTCTTGCCATACTTCTCTAGCAAAAGAATGGCCTTCTTTCTGTAGATTGAGCATAATCCACAACTTTGTGTCAATAACATTGATACTGTCACACAGAGTGAGAATCTGGACAGCACTAAGACTGTATAAAACATGAAGACTGTGTCTGACACTCGCACCTCCTCCATATGGAAAACAAATTCCAGGTCTGAGCCTTCCCTTTGTGTGTGAAAGCTGTCAGTAACTTCAAGACACTTAGTTCAAAAGCAGTCTGGAGCATTTGTTGAGATGATCAGGTAGTTATCCCAGAATCTTTCCTAAATTCCTCCCCTTATAATTCTTAAGATTCTTTACCGAGGAGTAAATCTTCATTATATGCTGTGGCGTTTAACTTCTCTTTAACACCTGCCAAACTTCTTAATTTTTTCCTTTCAAATGTAGATTTACAGAAAAATCACAAAGAACATTCCCATGTCCTTTTCATCAGCTCCCACTAACGTTAATATCAATACATATACAGCCTTGGTACAGTTCTCAAAACCAGGGTGATCATGTTGGTTCTGTCCTATTGAACACAGGCCTTGTTGGGGTCTTACCAGTTCTAAACTCCTTTTCTTGTTCAAGAACTAGACACTGGCTCAGGGCCTGTAGCTCAGTGGCTAGGGCACCCGCTGCATACACTAGGGCCGGCAGTTAGAACCCAGCCCAGGCCCCTAAAACAAGAACAACTGCAACAACAACAACAAAATAGCCAGGCATTGTGGCGGTGCCTGTAGTCCCAGCTACTTCAGAGGCTGAAACAAGAGAATTGTTTAAGGTTGAAAGAGAAGAGTTTGAGGTTGCTGGGAGCTGTGATGCCAAGGTACTCTACTGAGGGTGACATAGTGAGACTCTGTCTCAAAAAACAAACAAACAAACAAAAAAAACTCCACATGGCACAGAGTGGTGGTTTGCTCTGTCTCCTTCAGAGACAGAGACAGATCCTCAGACCTTCCTGGTCTTCATGACTTTGACACTTTTGAAGTGCAGTGGTCAGGTATTTTGCAGAATTTCCCTCAGTTTGGGTGTGTCTTGTATCTTTGCTCTTCATAGAATGAGGTTATGCATTTTGGGCAGGAATACTACAGAAATGGTGCTGTGCCGTTTGAGTGCAATAAGGCAGAGGGTGCTTAATTTGCTAGAGCTTGTGCTGATATAAACTTGATCACACAGTGAAGGTCACAGGGGCTGCTGGGCTTTTGCATTATGAAAACTATGTGTTCCTTGATAATTAATGCATATGGGGCAAGGCTTTGATACTACATCTACCTCGTTCCTCCTCAACTTTGGTGACTGATTTAGTGTCCTCAACACCCAGCCAGCTTTGCAACAAGCTTTAGTTGTACCTTAGTGGAGGTTAGGTTGGAGAAAGCAAGACAGACAGCTGTTCAGGGAGAGGCAAAATGGGAACTCTGCTCCCGTGTCTGCTTTCCAATAGGCATTTGCTCCTCTGGATGGGGTGTCCTGGCTTTTCTTATGATCAACTTTGCTACCTATGCAGAATCAGACAAGCAGGCAGAAATGAGCAGGTGAGGGAAAATGGATATCATGCTTTGAAAAACATTCAGAGTCAAACCTTTCTTTGCCTTCCTAGTTGTGTGAGACGACCCTGGACAAGTGATCTAACTTCTCTGTGATTGAGTTTCATCATCTGTAAGACCCCCTTTGCAGGTTATTGTGAGAATTAAAAGTGATAATGTTTGTGGAAACATGTCAACATTTTCCCATGCCCCTTCTGCACCCCCTACCCGCCATACCTCAGTGGTAGCCATCAGGGAGGAAAGGAAACAGATGGCACTAACTCCAGAGACCTCCCAGAGTAGGGAGGAGAGGGTGTCAGGAGTCATGATAGGCTGAGCCAGGACCTGTCAGGCAGACTGTGCTCTGCAGGAAGCGTGCATGTTGTTCAGGTAACTCTGAGCAAGCTCAGTGGAAATGAGAGTATTGGCAGCATCTGAGCCTGGCCAACCTCCACCTGGCAAGTTTGGGGATAAGAAGCTAAAATTAATTCAATTGATAGTCTCTTAAGTTTGTTGGGTTGAGTATGAAGTAGTTTTAAGTCTTATTACCCTTGCTGATTTTCTATTTCATTTGAGCAATTAATGAGAGGAATATTAAAAGTATTGTGACAATCATTGAATTGTTTATCTTTTCTTTCAGTTCTGTCAGTTCTGCCCCCTGTGTTTTGGGGCCCTGTGGCTAAGTGGACACTGCATCCTCTCCCAGGGCATGCACCTTTATTGCCATGAGCTGTCCTGCTTTGCCACTGGTGAGATTCCTTGTCCTGACGTAGGTTTGGTTAGTCTAGTTCTTCTATGGTTGTTTGCCTGGTATGCCTTTCTCCATCCTCTTACTTCCAACCTATATGGTTTCTTTGAATCTAAAGTGTCTATCATGTAGACAGAATACATTTGATTTTGCCTTTTTATTTTGCCTGACAAACTCTACTTTTTGATTTAGAGTTCTTTGTTGATCTTCATTTAATGTGATTATTGATATGGTTGAATTTATGCCTTCCATTTTACTATTTTCTACACATCTCATTATCTTTTAAAATTCTCTTATTGTGGGACTAGGCGTGGTGGTTCATGTCTGTTATCCTAGCACTCCGGAAGGTCAAGGCAAGTGGATCACTTGAACTCAGAAGTTCAAGGAGACCATTCTGAGCAAGAACAAGACCCCATCTCTACTAAATATAGAAAATTAGCCAGGTGCAAAGGCTCATATCTGTAGTCCAGCTACTCAGGAAGGTGAAGCAGGAGAACCACTTGAGCCCAGGAGTATGAGGTTGCTGTGAGCTAGGCTGATGCCATGGCACGCTAGCCTGGGTGACAGAGTAAGACGCTGTCCAAAAAACAAAACAAAAACAAAAACATGTTTTTTGTCTCTCTATGACTTCCCCCATTCTTTTTTGGGAGCTAAAACCTGCATTCTTGCCTCTGGCCAGTAGTCAGGAGGGGGGGGTGGTGTGTTTTTTGTACAAAGAAGACAGACCCAATGGGCTGGGTAGAGGTCCCTGCTTTGCCTTCCCCTGGTGGCGATGGGAGGATTAGGATTATTAACTGTACTTGAAGGACAGTAGCCTGGAAGTGAGCACCCTCCCTTTAATAACTCTGAATTTCTCCTTATGGGCAGGATGATGCAATCTAAACAGAAGTCTCCAGCCTCCTCATTTTCTGGCAAACTAACAAACTCCTCTCTCCTTCTCTTCAAAAAAAAAAAAAGAAAGAAAGAAAGGAAGGAAGGAAGGAAGGAAGAAAGGAAGGAAGGAAGGAAGGAAGGAAGGAAGGAAGAAAAGAAAAGAAAAAAGAAAGAAAAAAAAAAAAGAAAGGGAGGGTTATCACACTTGTATCCTGATAATAAAAACTATCAAAAAAGACTGTGCAAAAACCACAATCTTGCACAAAGGCCATCACAACCTTACACAAAATACACACAAAAAATACTTCTCCAAGGATATCTGCCCAGTGACTGCTTATTAAACTGCCCTTTTTTTATTGATCTTTGTAGCCAAGGACAATTATTTCAAAACAATTATGTAATCTTCAGTTTTCCTTTAAAACTCCCATCTTCCTTCCCCTCCCTGAGTGTGCACAATTCATTATGGTATGTATGTCTCTATTACACTGCTCTATTCCCAGATAAACACCTTTTTCCTTTAAAGCCCCTCACTGTTGGTTATAGTTTAACATTTATTGTCAAAAGTGGGATCTAAAAACAATCACAACCAGAAGAAATTGGCGATTCTTGGAACACACACTCTCTTTGCATTTTCCCCTCCCATAGCCTAACCCCTCCCATGCCATGTGTCTTCTCTCAGTTCAAGCCTCCCTCTGTGGGGTTGCAGGAAGATGAGACACTATGGAGACAAAGAGCACCAAAACACCACGTTTATAAGAGGAAGGCTTTATTTCAGCTAGCTGAGCAAACAGCATAGACAAATTCAAAATGGCCACACTCTCCAAATGGCTTAGTCTTTCCCTCTTTATCTCCAGTCAAACAGTTCCAAACCACAGGTACCTTTCTCACTGGTCAGTGTGAATCAAGCAGGAGAAGCTGTTCCAGCCCCTATAGAACTACAGGATTTCACAGAAGTGGAAATTTCCAGGTCCCAGAAAGTTAAGTCTACAAATTCCTAAGAGCTGAGTCACCATGGAGAGGACCCTGTGGGTGTATACATTGGGTCCCCTTAAGAAGACCTCTGTTCTCCTAGACCTCACTGTTCCCAAGTATCCTCTCTCATTCATTCCCCTCTTTTGAGAATCCATATATATTTTAATTTGGGATCTCAATATCAGCTTACTTTTGCAGGAACTGGTATTAATCACCTTTCACATTCAACTTTACATTACTTTTCTACAAAATCTAAAGCATAGAAGTATTTGTGATCTGTTGTATAGTTTCTTTCCCAGTTCCTTCTGCTGTAGCACCTTTGCATGGTGCTATAGGCATCAAACTTCAGAGTCACTTGGCTGGGCTTTCCTATTTCCCTGGTCTGGCCCAGAATTCAAATTTCAGGGATGGTGACTCCTCTTGGGTTCTCTACTGAAGCCTTAATTGTACCATGCAGGGGTCTAACCTACATAATGAGCTTTCACTTTTCCCTGTGTCACATATTGAGTACTGTATCTGATTATGAGTGCAAGCTCCCTTCTGGGTGCCTTCGCATTCATAAAAGCTATAAAGGAGTCATCCTTTATCCTATTTCAGTGGTGTGGGTGCACAGATCACATCCCTCCTCCCCTTTTCCCAAAGTCTGAAGTCCAATTAAGACAAGTCCCACGGGGAGTTTCCTCAGCTTCAGCCATACTTTGACCAGCCAGCTCCCAGTGTGGCTGTAGCAGGGAATGTTGACCATCTTAAAAGTTACCTTTGCTTCCCATGGGGCAGTGAAGCTCTCTTCAGCCAGCTGTGATGAATCCAGATGAGAATGCCTTCCACCTTCACTGCTGTGCATGTGGTCAGGATGATGGTATAGGGTCCCTTCTACCTTGGTTTGAAGGGGACTGGGTTCTGATCCTTGACCTAGACTTGATCCCTTTGATCCCTCAGAGAGAAAGAATGTACGGAAACAAAAGACTAAACAGAACACAATTAATTACCCAAGTGGAGATCTTCCTTGCTGCTCTTCCTAGGGCTTCTAATTGCCTGTTAAAAATTCAGCCTATCCCAGTTCTTTCAGGAGTTCCTACTAAATTGCAGAGGACTGATGGAGACCTGTTTGAACAAGACCAGTGGCAAGACCTGTATCCAATTAAGCTTTGCTTCCTGGCAGAGTTTACTGGTTCCTGCTCTTAATGGTCCTGTTCATGCACCTTACCCTGCCCAAGGTTTGAGGCCTATATATCACATATAGTTTCCAGGTGATATCCAAAGCTTTAGCTATCATTTGCACTATTTCTGTTATGAAGGCTAGCCCTTTGTCAAATTTAAATCAGAGTGACAACCTAAACCACAAGATGATTTCTCTGGACAACACTTTTACTACTTCAGGAGCCCTCTTTATCCTGTGGGAAAGGTTTTCACCTATTCCATGTGCAGACCAGAACTAGTGAGCACCAGTTTCCTCTACATCTGGACAACTCAGTGTAGTACATTTGCACATCTTTAAAAAGGGCTTCCCTGTAGGACTGAATTTCAGGTGGCAGGGATGGTCCCTGGCTAGCATTGTGTTTGTTGCATGACACACAATACTGACTGACTTTCTTGCCAAGGATGGCCAACAGGGGAATGTTAATTCCAGAAGCCTCTTAATTTTCTTGGATTTTTACACAGTAAGCTTTGATATTCGGTGAGGCATGAGTTGGTCAACTAATGATACCTCTTGGTGTTCATAAGAGTGACCACTGTGTATGGTACCCAGACTCTTAAGTTTTGTCCCAAAGTCAACTTATCAGCCTCTTGCACTGGCATGACTGTGGCTGCAAGTGTTTTTTAGGCATGGGAGCCATCCTTTTGTGACCCCATTGAGTTGCTTAGAGAGATAAGCAACTGATCCTGCCCAGGACGCTACTTTCTGGGTCAGCATTCTCTCAGCTGCTATATTTCTGATACATATAGTTCAAAAGGGCTTGGCCAGGCCAGGGAGGCCTAGCACCAGGGCCTGCCTCCAGTTTTTCTTATAGCCTCTTGAAGACTTTTGGTTCTTTGGATTTCTACTCAATTGGCCTATTTTCTCTCCCCTTGGTAACTTCATACAGTGGTTTGGCCAGTCTGTATGTTTCACACAATCTTTCACAGAAATTCTCAGGGCTTTCATCTGGCTTCTGTGTGACCTCAGCCACCTTGCATACGTTTGTGGCTTTCTGGCTCCCTTGGGTTCAGTGTAAGAGAATGAAACCATTTAGCGGTCACTTACAAATATCTGCAAGTTCTGGATATCAAGGCTAAGGTTCACACAATGAGAACATTAGTATTCCTACTTACAGACTTAGCACAGTTCTTAAGATAATACCTACCTCTACGAGTCCCTACAGAACTGATCCAAAGTTCTGGACAATTCAAGTGAATATTCCTGAACATCAGTTGGGTGTGGGGCTACGTATGAGGCCATGTTACAGTCACACTATTTACTGGGAAATCCTCATTCAGGTTCCAGTTTTTCCTGAGGTATCTATATAGACACAGCAGATAACATTTAATACTCCACAAATTTTTCCAGTGTAGCCGACAGGCGACCTTTGTTGAGCCTTAAGGCTTCAGAGCAAATATAACTACAGTATATAATTGTATATTCTTTGGCCAGTCTCTTAGTCTCATTTAACAGATCAGTTTAGTAAAACAGCTTGTCTCATTTTATGAGCGGGCATCACATACGAGGCTGGAATCTAATACAGGTGGGCCATAGTTTTTCCCTTTTGAACCATTTTCTCTAATTATCACTTTACTAAGAACAAATTATAGCAGAACTAATTCAATTGCCAAAATGAACTGTACTTTCAGTATATTTGGTCTGGTTATTTGCATAAAGTGTAGCAAGAATAATTGTTAGCCATCTAGGTTTTTCTTCTCTTTAAAATTGGCTTTGCTAGAACCTTTTATAAGGCATCTCAGGTTAGACTTGAAAGCCTTCCATGAGCCCAGGTTTCATCTGTGCCATTAGATACCTGTATGCATTGGGTAAATTCCTCTTCTCTTGAGATCCAAGCAAATTGCTGTTCCCAGACCTGTCAGTAAGCAACCTCCTTTACTTACCACAGATCAGGAAATGTTATTGATGGGTGTCTGGCCAGTTTTTCCAAGAGGCTTTTTTATTGACCTTATAAACTCAACCTTAATTCCTCACCATGGAGAGGACCTTGCAAGTGTATCCTTGGGGTCTCCTTGAGAAAACCTCTGTTCTCCTAGACCTTACCCTTCCCAGGAATTCTCTCTCATTGGTAGAAGTTCTTGACTTTATTCAGGATATGATTTGGATAAAGTTGCCTTAATAAAAGACTATACATTCCTCTTGGGATAATAAAATACTTTTTTTCTGTCCTTGTAAGTCATTTCTGGTATAGAGACATGTATCTTTCTTTCTTGGTTGGGCACTGTGATTTCTGCATAATCTGTGTTCTGTTCTCCCTTTCTCTTGCCTACTTTGTTCTGTCTTTTTTTGTGAGCTCACTTTTGTTCTGTGTACCTAATTGAATATTTTGTTTGATCTGCCCACCTTGGTTAAAATTTTTGGGAATATTTGTCTTGATTTTGTTTTGATTGGTTTGATTCTTTTCCCTTGCTTGTTTCTAAAAATCTTTCAGGAGCAAAATAAATATTCCAACAGGATGGCTTAATCAAAACCCACTATATTAGTCTCCACCACTCTAAAATGCCAGTCTAAACTCCTGGCATTCTCTTCCAGGATAAATAAGATTTTCTTTGCTCTTCAGAGATTAAGAAGAAATGGCATGAGATTCTCAAACATTAAGGTTTGCCAGCCTTTCTAGTATTCCAGCTGTCTACATATTATGGCCCATACTCCATGCATATTTTTAAACTGATGGGCAGGCCTGGCATGGTGGCTCACGGCTGTGATCCTTTTACTGTGGGAGGCCAAGGCATGTGGATTGCTTGAGCTCAGGAGTTTGAGACCAGTCTGAGTGAGAGTGAGGCCTTGTCTTTAAAAAAACAGCCAGGCATTGTGGTGGGTGCCTGTAGCCCCAGGTGCTCAGGAGCTTAAGGCAAGAAGATCTCTTTGAGCCCAAGAAATTGAGGTTGCTGTGAACTATGATGCCACAGCACTCTACTGAGGGTGACCAAGTGACACTCTGTCCCCCCTTCCCCCCAAAAAACTGATGAGCAATTACATCAAGGAAAGTTCAGAGCTCAAACTTTCTGGGGGGGAAAAATAACCGAGAAGAGCTATACAGTTAACATGTAGAGCCTTCTAAGTTCTCCCTATCTCTTGCCTACTTTTAGTTTTCTGGCTTTTATAATGATGGTGAAACAAAACTCACTGCTTATGGCATTCAGGTCAAGATTAGGGGGAAAAAGTCTTAAAGGGCTTTTGAATTAATGGGTTTACAAATCAAAACAACTTCATGGTAAGCAACAACCTAGAAACATTGGGAAATGTAAATTTAGGTGTGTTTGACTAATAATCACTTAAGGTGATGGAATAGTTAATAGAAAGATAATAGTCTAATAGAAAAGGAACTAGATAAATGTTCATACACATTAGGCTCTCAGATCAAACAAGTCAAACTCTTGAGCTCAGAATAACAATATAAGGTATTATATAATATACTGGATTTATCTTGCCAGTATAAAAATTTTGCTTTGTTCTCCACACAGGAGCCAGAAAGAAAAAGCTGGGGGGAAATCTCCACTAAAATACTTCCCTGACTGTATCTGACTAGGCAAGTATATGAGACTGGCAAACACAGGATAGATTCATGGTTGGGCAGTGGCTCACACCTGTAATCCCAGCACTCTGGGAGGACAAGGCAGGTGGATCCCTTGAGCTCAGGAATTTAAGACCAGCCTGAGAAAAGTGAGATCAAACTCTACTAAAAATAGAACAATTAGCCAGCTGTGGTGGTGGGCACCTGTGGTTCCAGCTACTTGTGAGGCTGAGAGAAGAAGATCATTTGAGCCCAAGAGTTTGAGGTTACTGTGAGCTGTAACACAGCACTCTACCCAGATTGACTGAGTGAGATTCTGTCTCAAGGAAAAAAAAAAAAAGATAGATCCAAGGCTACTTGAAAATTTGAAGTTTTTGTTTGTTTGTTTCACAGCCTCAAGCTGTCCCCCTGGGTAGAGTGCTATGGCATCACAGCTCACAGCAACCTCCAACTCCTGGGCTCCAGCGAATCTCCTGTCTCTGCCTCCCAAGTAGCTGGGACTACAGGTGCCTACTACAATGCCTGGCTATTTTTTGGTTGTAGCCATCATTGTTGTTTGGTGGGCCTGGGCTGGATATAAACCTGCCAGCTCAGGTGTATGTGGTTGGCGCCTTAGCTGCCTGAGCCACAGGCGCCTAGCCTGTTTTGTTTTTTTATTTTTATTTTTTAGACAGAATCTCACTCTGTCTCCCTGGGTTGAGCACTGTGACATCATAGCTCACAGCAACCTCAAACTCCTGGGCTCAAGCAGTCCTTCCACCTCAGCCTTCCTCATATCTGGGACTACAGCCACCCACCAAGATGCTGGGCTAAATTTTTCTATTTTGAGTAAAGACCAGGCCTGGCTCTTGCTTTAGGCTGGTCTTGAACTCCAGGGGCTTGGCCAAAAATTTGGGGGTTTTATTCATTTATTTATTTATTTATTTATTTATTTATTTTTGGAGACAGAGCCTCAAGCTATCCCCCTGGGTAGAGTGCCATGGCATCACAGCTCATAGCAAACTCTAACTCCTGGGCTCAAGCGAGTCTCCTGCTTCTGCCTCCCAAGTAGCTGGGACCACAGGCGCCTGCCACAACGCCGGGCCATTTTTTAGTTGCAGCCATCATTGTTGTTTGGCGGGCCCGGGCTGGGGATTTGAACCCGCCACCTTAGGTGTATGTGGCTGGTGCCTTAGCTGATTGAGCCACAGGCGCCGAACCAAATTTGGGGTTTTTAAAAATACAATCCTGCCAGTCCTTGCTACAATATAAACATTGAAAAGTTAGCCTTAATCTCATTTGAAATGGGAAAAAGGGGGGAAGGGCATTTCTTAAATTAAACTGCTGTGTAAACTGCTTTAATCAGATTTTTGATCCTTCTGGCAAAGGAAGTTTAGCCATGTGAACAGGCCAGAAATATAATTTGTATCCACCTGTATTTTATGAATTCATGAGTTTATCTCATGACTAAAATTTTGAAATGAAAGCTGTAGGGGTTTATGTGTGTGTACATGTTCAAAGGTCTGTGTGCAGAGGTCCATGCACTATGGTATATGCTGTATGTACATGTTAAGTCTGGTGTGGCTGGCAGAAATCCACTAAGGAATTCTATTCAGATTGGATTAAAAAAAGAATGCTCATATAAAATATGAAATATATGTTAATTGCCAAAATGCCTTTTATGTGACTTAAGTAAGTAAATCTTTAATAAATAAGCTGGCTTTAAAATTTCTGGTAAAAGTAGAAATGTCTTCAAAATTGTCAGCATACATTGTTGCCTGGGCTTACTAGTCAGTTTGATTTGTCTCTGCAAGATGTCTTAACATGTAAAGGTTTTACACAAAGATTATAAACTATAAATCCAACCCCTCAAAGAATAATCTTTGTATAATTTATTGTAAGACTAATTTAATATCATTAGTGACATGAAAATAGCTGTAGTTTCTGAGTTATCAGCAATATATCCAGCTATATAATATAAAATACAAATAATAGAGACATTTATTATATTAACAATGGCTGGATACTTTCTCGACCACCCTTGTATACATATCTGCAAGTTTCCTACTTAGGTGAACACTTGATATTCACAGGCTATAAAGTTGTTGACAGGGAAATGGTTAGAAAGGGTTCTTTCTAACTGTGTCTAATATCTATTTTCATAAGTGATCTAGGTAAATTGTTTAAAAAATTAATTAGGTAAATGTAAATGGGATAAATGACTACAAATGAACTTTTTGAGTAATGTGAAATCTTAAAGCTATGTTAAATAACAGACGATTTCCAAATAAGCTAAAATACAGGAGATAGAAGGTTTGGAGCCTGTGCTAGAGAAACCGTGACTCTGCCCAGCTTTAGGGCCACCAATTCCTGATGCTTTGATCCTAAGCTCCAGTGATTTCCAGAACTAATGTTTGTCTTTGATTTACGTGCCCTGAAGTGGTTGTTTTTGACCATTTTTTTCAAGTTTTATGGTTTTTTTGGGTTTTCTTTGCAGAGGGGCATTGACTACTTCTTTATAGGGCTGTAACTGGAAGTGCTTTCTCTCATTCATTATCATTTTAGATGAAAAAGCAAAGCTTAAAGAGGGGAATCATTCTGGGAAGATGGCTGACTAGTAGCAACCCTTGGCAGAGACTCTTGAGCAGAGGAAGAAAAACTGGACAGTGGCTCGGCGCCTGTGGCTCAATCGGCTAAGGCGCCAGCCACGTACAACTAAGGTGGCGGGTTCGAATCCCCAGCCCGGCCCGCCAAACAACGACGGCTGCAACCAAAAAATGGCCAGGAGTTGTGGCGGGCGCCTGTGGTCCCAGCTACTTGGGAGGTGGAGGCAGGAGACTCGCTTGAGCCCAGGAGTTAGAGGTTGCTATGAGCTGTGATGCCATGGCACTCTACCCAGGGGACAGCTTGAGGTTCTGTCTCAAAAAAAAAAAAAAAAAAAGAAAGAAAGAAAGAAAAACTGGACAGAATTGGACTCTATGAAGCCAAAGACAGGGAGCTGAGAAAAGAAAGAAGTTTGGCAAGCTGTAATTCCAAGGAAGAACATTCAAGAAAACAAATTACAGGTACAAAGCCTATAAACTAGAGGATGGGAGACCCCTCCCCCAAGCAAGGGGCCTGCCTCAGACTATTTGGGAACAGGCAGGGAACAAACGACCTCTCATTTTACCTTACTGGAGAGAGCTGCTAAACTCCAGGTCTCTTTCTCCTGGGAGGTCTTACTTATAAACCTAGACACCACCCCGCCAGGCATAAAATTTAATAGATATTTCCCCCCACAAGTCCAAACTCCCAGTCGACCCTTTCCCCCTCACATGGAGATCTGAAGTTCTGACCCTGCAGAGCACAGAGTGTTTGGTTTTGTCCTGAGAGAACCCGGCATAGTGTGGACCCCCAACTATCAGGATGGAATCTGTGACTAACAGGGAAGAAAGAGGGTGTGGGAAGAAAGGGACACTCAGCGGGAAGAGGAGGAGCCCCCTGGTTATGACTATGCCCAGCCAGTGGTAGCGTTGACCCTCAGTTCAGGCTGTGTCTGGTGGGACAGGGTGCAGAACCCCCAGCTCTGACAACACCTACAGCAGGAGAGTGGTTGCCCCGTGTGCACTGAGTTCAGCAGACAGGACTGGTACCCAGCCCCTGCTGGGCCTGTAAACAGAGGCTTAATAGACGTGGACTATGACCTGAGAGCAAGGGCATGATCCCCTGAGTCCAACAGAACCCTTGAGCAGTGGCTCACTGGGTGTGAACCAAGACCTGAGGGCCAGGGTGTGGCCCACTGTCTCCAGTGAGGCTGGTGAGCAGAGGCTTACCAGGTTACGACTGAGCCCTGAGGACAGAGTGCAGTGCCCTGACTCTAACAAAGCCTGCGAAAAGAGGATTGCCAGACAGTGGACTGAGACTGGCAGGCAGAGGCATGGTCCCCTGACTCCAGCTTGTCTGGAAAGCAGAGGCTAGCTGTGTGTGGACTGAGACTGGAGGGTGGGCCCAGTGCCCTGACTCCAACAGAGCCTCAAACGGAGGCTTGCCAGGTAGTGGACTGAGACTGGTGGGGGGGGGGGGCGGTCCCCTGACTCCAACTAGTCTGGCAAGCAGAGGCTAGCTGTGTGTAGACTGAGACCGAAGGGTGGGGCCCAGTGCCCTTACTCCAACAGAGCATGCTAACATAGGCTTCCCAGGCAGTGGACTGAGACTGGCAGGCAGGGGTGTGGTCCCCTGACCCCAACTGGTCTGGCAAGCAGAGGCTAGTTGGATGTGGACTGAGACCAGTGGGTGGAGGCATGGCCCCTGGCTCCAGCTAGGCCATGAGCAGAAAAGTGAACAACAGTGGACTGAGTCTGGCGGGAGGGACTGGGGATTCCTGGCTCCAATTTTGCTGTTGGATAACCTTGAATCCCTCTCTGTTGGGCAGGGTTTGCATTGCCTGAGACAATTTGGTTGGAACCCATGCCTGGGCTGTCCACTCAGGGACATTCTGAAGTTGACCTTCGAGTTCTGTAGTGGAAAAGAACTGAAGGGTCAGGGCTGGGTGCCACAGCTGTTTGTATCTCTTCACAGTCGAGATTTAAATCTAATACTGTGGTTTCTTAGGATAGGGTAGAGGTTGGCTGATATTAAACAAAGCTAGCTTGTGCTATGTCACCAAGTAGGACCTCAGAGTCTCTGGCTAAAACTCTGAAAGAGGCCTTTGTAAGGTTGTAGGAGACAAACCACAATTACAAAGCCTAGCACTTTGGTAAGGTGGGAACCCCAATTCAATCTCACCCTACCAGTTCTAATAACCAAACAGTGGAAAATAAATATGGTGCAGACCCAACAGAAGAACTCTGGCAACATGAATAACCAGAGTAGATCAATGAAGATGCCATACACAGACAAATGGCAGCAATGTCAGAAATTGAATTCAGAATATGGATCACAAATAAGATAAGTAGAGTGGAAGAAAAGATAGAAATTGAATTCCAAAGAGTAGTTCTAAAGTTGTCTCAAGAAATTAATGAATTCTGGGCATTGCCGGTGACTCAAAGGAATAGGGCACTGATCCCATATACTGGAGGTGGCAGGTTCAAACTGGACCCCGGCCAAAAACAAAATGCTAAAAAAAAAAAAAAAGAAAGAAAGAAAAGAAAAGAAATTAATGAATTCAAAGCCCAAGTCACCAAAGATATGGACATAATGAGAAAAGAGATAACAGAGCTCAAGAAAACAAAAAAGTTAGTTGAAGAACTCCAAAATACAGGAGGATCCCTCAGTACAAAAGTTGACCAGGCAGAAGAAATGATCTCTGAAACTGGAGAAAAGTTTTGAATGTTCCCTAA
>CAUYQV010004090.1:0-16558 GCA_963574575.1 Galagoides demidoff
GGCGCCTGTGGTCCCAGCTACTTGGGAGGCAGAGGCAGGAGACTCGCTTGAGCCCAGGAGTTGGAGGTTGCTGTGAGCTGTGATGCCACAGCACTCTACCCAGGGGGATAGCTTGAGGCTCTGTCTCAAAAAAAAAAAAAAAGAGTGTGTGTTACTGGCATGAAAAATGCATACAGATGAATGGAGAACCACCGAAGAGTGCAGAAATAAATTCTTACATTTACAGTCAATTGATGCCAGATTAATTCAAAGAGGAAAAATAATCTTTTTAACAAATGCTACTAAGACAACAGATAGCAAGATATAAAAGAATGAAGGTGGATCCCTACCTCACATCACCCACTAAATTTAAATCAAAACATGTAAGAGACCTAAATGTAAGAGCTAAAACTATAAAACTATTAGATAAAAACACAGGTTTAACTTTTATGATCTTATATTAGGCAATAGTTTATTTGGTAATAACGCCAAAAGCACAGCAACAGAATAAAGCAAACTTCACCAAAAGTAAAAATGTGTGTGCTTCAATGGCAACTATCATAACAGTGAAAACATCACCCATAGGAGGGGGGAAAATATTTGAAAAACATATACCTGACAAGGCACTTGTATGCAGAATTTAATAAAAACCTCCTAAAAACAAAAAAAAGGAGTAAAAAATAGCAAAAATAAACATTTCTCCTAGGAAGACGGGCAATCAGCACATGAAATTATAATTATCATTAAGTCTTCAAGGAAATGGTCATTAAAAAACCACAGATACCAGCTTGGTGCCCGTAGCATCAAGGGTAGTGGGTTCGAATCCGGCCTTAGCCCAGTAAACAACAATGACAACTGCAACAAAAAAAAATAGCTGGGTGTTGTGGCGGGTGCCTGTAGTCCCAGCTACATGGGAGGCTGAGGCAAGAGAATTGCTTAAGCCCAAGAATTAGAGGTTGCTGTGAGCTGTGATGCTATATGGCACTCTACCGAAGGTGACATCATGAGACTCTGTCTCAAAAAAATAATAATAATAATAAAATAAAAACACAGACCAGCTAAAATAAAGGACAGACAAGTATTAGCAAGAAGTAGAGAAATCAGAATCCCCATACGTTGCTGCTACAATTACAAAACAGTGCCAGCACTTTGGAAAAGATATTAGCACTTAAGATGTTACACACAGCTACTCTATAACCCTGCAGTTTCAATCCTACTCAAAGAACTAAATTTTTATGTTCATACAAAAGCTTATATATAAATGTTCATAATAACCTAAAAGTAAAAGTAACCCAAATGTCTATCAACTGATGACTGAACAAACAGTATCTACTATATCCATACAGTATAGTATTATTCAGCCATAACACAAATGAACTTTGAAAATACCATGCTAAGTAAAAAAAGCCACACACAAAAGGACATATATTATATGACTCCATTTATATAAAATATCCAGAATAGGCAAATCCACAAAAACAGAGAGTGGTGGGCAGGAATGAAGTGAACCAAAACATAAGGAATGACTGCTAATATGTATAGGATTTCTTTTAAGGATGATGAAAATGTTCTAAAGTTAATGGGGATAGTTGCACAACTGTGAATATAAGACCACTGAACTGTATGCTTTAAAATTGAATTTTGTGGTATGTGAATTACATCACAATAAAGTTATTAATAATTTTATAAATTATAAAACATATATTTTTAAATACCCACAAAAGGAAATATAAGTGTGTATATATATGTATCAGTATTTATGTAGCTAATTTTATATTTTACATTTGCTTGGTATTTTTCTTCCATTTAAACAAATTTAACAACTGTTAAGTTACAGAATTTGCTATGAAGAGGAACCTTTTGATTCTTTATATACTTAAAAAAACTTTTATTTATTTTTCTATTCTGTATTTCCTCACTCTCAAAAATAACTAATTCTACACACCAATATTTGACACACGGCAAAGGCAACTAACCACAAAATACAAGAGGATACCATCTGGAAAAGGGAAAATATTAGAATTCCTAGGAACTTTTCACGATTTATGGGACTAACCTGACATTTAAAATTGGTCATGTGCTGGTAAATCTAGAATATATGGTCACACATATACAGGAGTAAGACTGAGATCATAATCACTGCGCTCTGGAAGAGAAGTGAAATCTCTTTCTAAAGTGAACCTTGGCTCTCCCCTCCTTTTGGCTTTGAAGATACTTCGAGAAGTAAATAAGTTATGCCTACGTATTTACCTACCAGAATAACTCCAAAGGTAGACTCATGATCTGTCAATATTAATGATCTGAAATGTTAGCTTTCCTCAATAAGATATGTTTACATTAAGTGTTTTATAATGGGATTTACCAGCAATGGGAGAATCTTATCTGAATGTAGATCTCAATTGTCATCTATGGAAATCCTTTAGAAATTTCCAATCACCAGACTTATTTCAATTACTTTTAACATTCTGGTCAACTGTTCTATAATCTGAAAACAGAAGCATCTATGGCATATAGTCTCAATGATTTATTATTGCAAAATTTTCCTCTGGATTTTTTTAACACTGTAATTGAGTTCAAACTAAACACAGAATTATGCCAACTTTCAGCCTGCTATATATGTACACACAAAAAGAAATACAACAGAATATAGTGAAAGAACTAAAGGTACGTTGGTCTTCCTTGAAAGGAACCATGAACGTATGTTTTCAGGCTTATTATACTTCATCAGCCCTATTAACTATAGCACCTGAACTCATAAAACAAAATCCCTGATTTAAGAATAACAATACACCATTAGTTTTTAACTTCAAAATGTTTTTCAGAAAATTTACTACATCTAATTTTAAGTAAATTTGATAGTAATTTCTACTTGTTAAATTGTAGAAAACTGATGTTCTAAAAACCAAACACTCTTAAAGAACAAAACACTAAACATACTGAGAACATTTATTCTTCTACCAGTATCTTAGCAGATATTTCAAGGCAACCAAGTTATAAATTTTCTTTTGAGCAGTTATTAACTGGAGTAATATTTCTAATTAGGGAGAAAAAAAAACCCCAACTCTTGACTATCGATATATGAACATTCATTAATTCAGCACTTACAACTGCCTAAAGCTAGCAATAAGAGAGAGATATTAACATTTACCATTTTCACAGAATCTTCAATCCAGGAGTAAAGAAATGATTTCATTTCAGTGGAGGTAAGTACTACTCATGATTCAAGAACAGCATTAACTACTGAATATATGGTCACACATATACAGGAGTAAAACTGAGATCAACTGAGTAAAGCAGGATTCAGGAACAGTAAAATACAGGAAAGCCCCTAATGAATGCAAGAGAAAGACTCTCCAGGCAGGCTTCCCTGATTAATACTTAGGCTGAACACTAAAAGACAGGTTAAAATTTGTCAGCTGTGCTCTAGGCAAACTAAAATGCACTGGCAAAGGGCTTTGGTACAAGGAGGTTAGATAACTCAAGGAAGTGAAAATAGGCCAGTATTGCTAGATGGTACTCATCAAAGAGGAGTATGTAAGAAGATAAGGCTGAGGAAATAAACAGAATGCTACCAAAGAAGAATTTTAAATATAAGAGAAAACACAATGTTATTTGCTCACAATAATCCAGAAGGATTAGAAACCATTTTTGTAAAACTAATAAGTGCTCACCTAACTATTTGGACACAAAGTAGTACCACCAATGATCAAAGGTAATTTTGAAAAAGATGCTATTTATAACACAAAAAATATCAAATATCCAGGAGTAAGTTTAATAAAGTATGTGGTAAAAGACATTTATGAAGAAAACTGCAAGATACTGCAGAACTTTATAAATGGCAAGTTAAACTATATCAATTCTCCCCCAAATAATCTACATATTAAAGGCATTCCAATGCAATGGAATTCTAATCAATATCCCTAAAGAAACTTGGTAAATTGGTTTTAAATTACTGTCAAAGAATGAAAGTCCAAGAAATGCAAAGAGAATTTTTTTAAAAAAAGGGGGAGGCTTGGTCTCTCAGATTCAAAGCTTTACATATAAAGCTATTATAAATTTTAAATATAAACAAATTAAATGAAAAAGAATAAAGAAAATCATATGTAAGCATACTGGAGATAATACATGACATATACATGGTGAAAGATTCAATACTCAAAGTTGGAACAACTAGCTTTTCATATGGAAAAAAATTGATTCCTACTTCCTACAAATGGACTTATATGCAAAACCACCTTCAGATGAACTTAAATGCAAAACAACCAGCCAAAAACCCTCCACTATTAGAAGATAATAAAAAGGTTATTCTTAAAACAAAAAAACCCCACAAATAATAAAGAAAAAGACTAATAATTTTGAAATCAAAAACTAAGATTCTATAACACAAAAGAGAATACTAAAACGGGCATGATTTTGTATTTTATTCTTATTCTGACAACATTCCTTAGCTACAAGGTAAAGAAAGGTTGGATGAAATGACTGATCTTCAAGGTCCTTTCACAACATAAATGTTGTATAATAACATCTCTTTCAAAAACATTTAATTTATGAAAACATTTAAAACATACAGAAAATAAAATCCATGTCCTTTTAACTTTATCTGCCAGTCAGAATAATCAAGTAAATGCAAATTAAAATAAGATACTGTTTCATGTCCGTCAAATTAGCAAATATGTTTAAATCTGACAATTCCAAAGAGGGGTGAGAATGCTGTAAACAGAAATGACTATATACTGCTGGCAAAGTACACACTGGAGGGTGGTGCCTGTGGCTCAAGGAGTAGGGTGCCAGTCCCATACGCTGCAAGTGGTGGGTTCTAACCCAGCCCCAGTCAAAAAAAAAAAAAAAATTCTGAAAAAAATAAAATAAAAAAATAAAGTACACACTGGCAAAGTAGCAACCTCTAGTAAAGTTATTCATACCTTCTTCCCTAGCAATTTCACTTCTATGATATTCCCAATATTCTCCTACACATAGATACATACACAACTAATCCCTGAAGGAAAAAAGGAACCAACTCAAAACATTTATCTATAAAAGGATATGCAAACTTTATGTATACATACAATGGAGGACCATGAAGCAGTGAAATTGAAGAAACAAGATCTATATACATCAACATACATATCTCAAAAACTTAGTATTTATTTCAAAAAACCCAAGCTGAAGATACATAATATAGATATGTAAAAATTTTAAATATAAAAACCCAACACCATATATCACTGACGGATACATGTTTGCACATATAGTAAAAATTATAGGGTGGCACCTTGGCTCAGGGAGCAGGGCTCCAGCCCCATATGCCAAGGGTGGCAGGTTCAAGTCTGGCGAGAGCCAAACTGCAACAAAAACATTACAATAAAATAAAATAAAATTAAATGTTTAAAAAAAGTATAAAATAAGGATGTGAAATGCACTCAAAAACCTCATGACAGTTGTTATTTTAGATCAGAGAACATAATAGGATTTGGAAGGCTAGGCTTGGTTCCTCTAGGATCAAAATTGGCATAATTTATACTTCTGGGCAGTGGCTTTACTATATGGATTTCTGTATGTTTTAAATGATTCAAAATTAGGCAGGGAGCAATGGCTCATGCCTGTGATCATAGCACTCTAGGAGGCCAAGGCAGGTGGACTGCCTGAGCTCAGGAGTTCCAGACCAGTGAGAGCAGGGGTAAGACCCGGTCTCTATGAAAACTAGGAAAACTAGCCTGGTATTGTGGTGGGTGCCTGTAGTTCCAGCTACTTGGGAGGCTGAGGCAACAGAATCACTTGTGCCCAAGAGTTTGAGGTTACTGTGAGCTATGACACCATGGAACTCTACTGAGAGTGACAAAAATAAATAAATAGGCTGGGCACCCATAAAACAGTGGTTACGGCACCAGTCACATATACCAAAATTGGCAGTTTCAAACCCAGCCCAGGCCAGCTAACCATCTATGACAATTACAACAAGAAATAGCTAGGTGTTGTTGCAGGTGCCTACAGTCCCTGCTACTTGGGAGGCTGAGGCAAGAGAACTGCTTAAGCCAAGAGTCTGAGGTTGCTGTGAGCTGTGACACCACAGCACTCTACCCAGGGGAACACAGTGAGACTCTGTCTCAAAATAAATAAATAAATAAATATGCTTTATAATTAAAATATACATATTTTATGTATTAGCTTTCTCCCCACAACTAATATTATACCGAATGGAATAAAACTGAAAGCTTTCCCACTTGGAAGTGGAACCAGACATGGTTGTTCCTCTATCAGAACTACCATTAAACATAATGCTGGAAGTTCTAGCCAATATAATCAGGCAAAAGAAGAAAATAAACGGCATCCAAATGGGGGCAGAAGAGGTCAAATTCTAGCTCTTTGCCAACAATATGATCTTATACTTAGAGAACCCCAAAGACTCAATCACAAGACTCCTAGAAGTGATCAAAAAATACAGTAATGTATCAATATATAAAATCAATGTCCACAAATCAGTAGCCTTTGTATATGCCAGTAATAGCCAAGATGAAAAGCTACTCAAGGACACAATTCCCTTCACACTAGCTTAAAAAAAAAAAAAAAGAAAGAAAGAAAGAAATACCTAGGAATATGCCTAACAAAAGGGTGAAGGACCTCTACAAAGAAAATTATGAAATCCCAAGAAAATAGCAGAAGATATTAACAAATGGGTGGTACCCACAGCCCAGTAGGCAGGACACCGGCCACATATGCTGGGGGAGGGGGTGGTTTTCGAACCCAGCCGGGGACAGCTAAAAAACAACAACTGCAACCAAAAAAAATAGCTGGACGTTGTGGCAGGTGCCTGTAGTTCCAGCTACTTGGGAGGCTGAGGCAAGAGAATTGCTTAAGCCCAAGAGTTCGAGGTTGGTATGAGCTGTGACACCACAGCACTCTACCCAGCTTGAGACAGTCTCAAAAAAAAAGATTATTAACAAACAGAAGAACATACATACCATGCTCAGGCTGGGGAAAATCAACATTGTCAAAACGTCTATACTATCCAAAGCAATCTACAGAGTCAATACAATCCCCATTCAAATACCATCATCGTACTTTCAAGATTTGGAAAAACTAATTCATTCTGTATAGAACCAGAAAAAAATCCCATATAGCCACGGTAATTCTTAGTAATAAAAACAAAGTCAGAGGTATCACCCAACCAGACATTAGGCTATACTACGAAGCCATACTGATCAAAACAGCATGGTATTGGCACATACCAACGTCTCTCAAAAAGAGAGACGTTGATATTTGGAACCTTATAGAAAATCAAGAGATGGGCTCAGCACCTGTGGCTCAAGTGGCTAAGGTGCCAGCCACACACACCTAAGGTGGTGGGTTCAAATCCAGCCCGGGCCCACCAAACAACAATGACAGCTACAACCAAAAAATAGCCAGGCGTTGTGGCAGGTGCCTGTGGTCCCAGCTACTTGGGAGGTTGAGGCAGGAGACTCACTTGAACCCAGGAGTTGGAGGTTGCTGTGAGCTGTGATGCCACAGCACTCTACCCAGGGTGATAGCTTGAGACCCTGTCTCAAAAAAAAAAGAAAATCAAGAGATGAAACTAACGTATTACAGTCACCTGATCATTGAGAAACCAAATTAAGAACATACACTAGGGAAAAGAACCCCTATTCAATAAATGATGTAGGGAGAACTGGATAATCACATGTAAAAGACCGAAACTGGACCCACACATCTCACTACTTATAAAAATTGATTCAAAATGGATAAAAGATCTAAACCTAAGACATGAAACAATAAAAATCCTCAAAGAAAGTGTGGGGAAGGACAGCGCCTGTAGCTCAAAGGAGTAGGGTGCCAGCCCCATATACCAGAGGTTGTGGGTTCAAACCCAGCCCTGGCCAAAAACTGCATTAAAAAAAAAAAAAAGAAAGTGTAGGGAAAACACTTGAAGATACTGGCCTGGGGAAAGATCTTATGAAGACTTCCATGGCAATTACAACAACAAAAATAAACAAATGGGGCTTAAACGGAAAAGCTTCTGTACAGCAAGGAAACAACAATGAAAGCAAACAGACAATCTTTAGAATGGGAAAAGATATCTGCATATTATGAATCAGACAAAAACTTGATAACTAGGATCTGCAGAGAACTCAAATTAATCAACAACAAAAAAGACGCAACAATCCCATATATCACTCAGCAAGAGACATGAATAGAACCTTCTCTAAAGAAGACAGATGAATGGCTAACAAACATATGAGAAAATTATCATTGTCCCTAATCATCAGAAATATGCAAATCAAAACCACTCTGAGATTAACACCTAACCCCAGTGAGAATGGCCCACATCACAAGTCTCAAAGCTGCGGGTGCTGATATGGATGTGGAGAGAAGGGAACACTTTTACACTGCTGCCAGAACTACAAAACTAGTACAACCTTTTTGAAAGGAAGTATGGAGAATCCTCGAAGACCTCAAATTAGACCTCCCACTTGATCCTTTACTAGGCAGCTACCCAGAAGAAAAGAAATCCTTTTATTATAAGGACATTTGCCCTAGACTATTTATCGCAGCTCAATTTATAATCACCAAATTGTGGAAACAATCTAAATTCCCACCAACCCAGGAATGGATTAACAAGAGCTGTGGATGGCTCGGAGCCTATGGCTCAATAGGCCAAGGCGCCAGCCACGTACACCTAAGGTGGCGGGTTCGAATCCCCAGCCAGGGCCCGCCAAAGAACAATGATGGCTGCAACCAAAAAATGGCCTGGTGTTGTGGTGGGCGCCTATGGTCCCAGCTACTTGGGAGGCGGAGGCAGGAGACTCGCTTGAGCCCAGGAGCTGGAGGTTGCTATGAGCTGTGATGCCATGGCACTCTACCCATGGCATCAAACTATCAGGGGGATAGTTTGAGGCTCCATCTCAAAAAAAAAAAAAAAAAAAAAACGAAAAAAAAAAAAAGCTGTGGTATATTTATATTCATATAAATAAAAAATATTAAGCCATTTTAAAAAATGGAGACTTCACATCTTTTTATTAACCTGGATGGCAGTGGAACACATTCTTAGCAAAGCATCACAAGAACGGAGAAGCAAGTCCAATGTACTGAATTCTAATATGAAGGCAGTAGATGAGCTAAATACAAGGGGTGGGGTAGGGGAATGAGAGAGCAGAGAGAGAGGAGAGAGGGGATAGAGGGACATGGTATATGGCACATCTCTTGGGGGTGGGACACAATTATAAGATAGACTTCATATAACAAATGCAATCAGTGTAACCTAATTCTCAGTACCCTCAATAACTCCCAAACAATAAAAAATAAATTAAAGATACATAAATTTTTAAAGAAAAAATTGACACATTAGTATATAATGTCCAAGCTGAAAGTGGCCTTGGGAGAGAGATCATCTAATCCAACTGCCTTACTTCATAAAAGAACTACAGAACTGTATCAGAATAATATACAATAAATACTATTTTAGTGTGGAAATTTTAGACATATACTAGGTGTCTAAAATATCACTTAAGGGAATTAGGGCTTGACCATCTAAAAGAGAACAGCCCCAATTTCTCAAAATCTGGTATCAACTAGCAATATGGAGAGTGAATACACCCCCCCCCAACTGTCCTTGGAATGTTGTGTTAAATTCACCACAAAGGGAGTAAACTGACCCCTAGTTTTTCCTAGCTTCACTTAAAATTACTTCTACATTCTGAAGCCTAAGAGTATTCCTTATTATACAAAGTTTATCAGCTCACAGAGGTATGTAGGCCTGAGCTAGAATGCAGTCCATTCACCCAGCATTTACAATGCCTAAAACTGCACATGAGAAATTTTAAATAAGCCAGCAAATATTTACTATTCTCATAGAATCTTTAACCTAGGATTTAATTTCTTTTGAGATAAGTAACCCACCTATATTCTCTAGCTAAGATCCACCTATTTTTAAATTCATCCCCCTATCTTTCATTTAGCCAAAAGATGGAATAAGAGAAATGGGGACTAAGAGAGAAAGGGGACTGATTCCTACTGACTTAATTAAGACTGCAAGATCTTTTTCATTGTTAAGATAATTTGAAAAAGAGTACCCCAAGCAATAAAATTAAAGAAATATACATGATTTAAAATGCAGAAATCTAACTTTATTTGTATAAAAGACTGAAATTAGCTCAATTCTTCTACTTAAATGTTCTTATTGCAATACTATAGTTAACTTTTAAGCATTTCCATTCTGTCAAGCAGAGTATATTCCTTCCTGAGTTATCAAACTTTATCCATTAACCAATAATTTCCTACTTTTCTTCTCTGTTTTTTAAACATGTTTCATATGTTACAGGGACAGCAAAGTGTGTAAGAAACTAAATGAGAATGAAGCAGCCAAAGTAATTAGGAAAGCTTTTCATTTCTTACAAACTCTAAATCTGTTATCTTAAACAGCATATTTTCTGTCATCAACAAAAGAACATAGTTACTTCAGAAAACTAGGGGAAAGGCTCGGCGCCTGTGGTTCAAGTGGCTAAGGTGGCAGGTTCGAATCCAGCCCGGGCCTGCCAAACAACGATGGCTGCAACCAAAAAACAGCCAGGCGTTGTGGCGGGCGGGCGCCTGTGGTCCCAGCAACTTGGGAGGCTGAGGCAGGAGACTCGCTTGAGCCCAGGAGTTGGAGGTTGCTTTGAGTTGTGATGCCATAGCACTCTACCCAGGGGAACAGCTTGAAGCTCTGTCTCAAAAAAAATGAAAACTAGAGGGAAAAAATGTACCAACTCAATCTTTATGTAAACAGGACTTAGCAATTAGTATACATGTCACATACAGTAGGTACTCTCAAAATATTTTTAATTCCCAAGACAAAAAGTTAAAATATTTAGCAAAGACAAATACTAAATATCGTTATTTAGGGCACATTATAAGGAGACTATCAATACTGGTACACACACAGAGGCACAATAAATAGAATTAAGAAAAAAGTACTAAGATAATTAATAAGCTGGAAATAACCCAGATGTCCCCCTGACTCATAATTAGCTTTTTTTTTTTTTTGGCCCCGGGCCAGGTTTGAACCCACCTCCAGTATATGGGGCCAGCACCCTACTCCTTTGAGCCACAGGTGCTGCCCTCTCATGATTAGCTTTATATAGTAATAGAAAATGTTACTGTGCATTTCATCCTTTCCAAAGACCAGCATAACGCTCTACATCAGATAAGACATAGGAAAGAAAGTGTTTGTTGGAAGTATGAAGAGAAGAAATTCCTGTAGTGTTACTGCAGTCCTTAAGGGATCATCTGAGAAGAAATTAACAACAGTGAGTTTCAGAGAGGGAGCTAGAGAGCAAGAAAGTGACAAAAGTGACATTTGTCCACCGTGAATGGTATATACATGGTTGGTGGTTATATTATTCTCTGTAGTGTCTGTGTATCTAATTTGGAGAAGATTCAAAATGTATTCTACATCACAAAAATTATAAAAACAAATGAGTTAGAATGGTGGCTAGTACACAAGGGCAATTCTAAGACCACTTTTCTCACACATGACAAGGAGCTACGGAGATAGAAGTCTATAAGAAGCTTGAAATAGTAAGTCATCCATCCTTCCTTAATACAAGGAGACAAAGTAATGACTTTGACATGAAAAGGACATGAGTTGAAGTACAACACTGGCGGCATCTTCATTCAGCCCACAGCTAAGAAATATGAGTGCAATAGTGCTTGTCTTAAATCTAAAAAGCAACTTGTTGAATTGTGGAAAGTATATACAGCAAACACACATTAAGAACCAGAAAAGAAATACAAGCCTGTATACACATAGATAGGTCTAATATTTTTCTTCATCTTTGATTTCTGTAACTTAAAGGGATCTGTGCTATCCTGACCTCAATTAATCCTGAGAGGTACAGAAAACCAACAGTTTTCATGTAAGGAAGACTTTATCCTACTGGTATAGTCAAGTATTCAGGGCTAATATACTACCTCTATACCTCTATACTTACTTTTACTTGCACCACAGATGCTGATGTTTATAAAGTCTTACACAGGATTCTCTTCTATGGCCTGCATGTGATGTCTTACTGAACTACAGTAGTAATCTTATTCTGTATGGTTCTATGTCCCCTAAAATCTCTTTCCCTTTCAGGTCAGTCTTATGATTCACTTGCCATTTATCAAATTAACACAGCAGATCTAGTAGAGCAAATTACAAAAAGGATCTGACTTTGGATCAATAACATTGAATAATGCATCACCATTAAGATCTATTGTTCATGTCAAAGGCAGTTAACATATTTAAGATAAATTCACACACTAAAAATTTCCCAAAATAATGTCTGTAAGAACAGGCTTTTAATATACTTTAAGAATGATTGTATTAGAAAAGCATACTCTTCTGAAACTAAGTCACGCCTTCATTTGACAGAACAAAAGCTTAAAAGGCTAAATACCTATTCATGTCCAGCTAAGAAAATAGACAAGAAGGAAGAGCCCAAGATTTTCACACACCAAAATTAGTGCTTCTTCCTCCATTTCAATGGTTCTGAGTGGCTTTTGTTCACATTTAGACTCTGAAGCACTTAAAATTTTGGATTAAGAGAGTTTAGTAACAAGGCTTAGAATCAAACTAGTAACTGACTTCCAGCTAAACCTCATGTACAAAAGACAGTATTAAAAATGCTAATTTCATTCCCAGACAGGCCTAATAAGCTTCTTTTGTAATTATCATCCATAATAGTATTTACTTGTCATAGATAACTCAGACCAAAGCACTGTAAGTGACATTGTTGAAAGTAAATGAAAATGAAAGCAGGCAAAGAAATTCATTTTGTATTAGTAAGTCACTTCATTAAGAATATATCGCAATAGGCTCGGCGCCTGTGGCTCAATAGGCTAAGGCGCCAGCCACATACACCTGAGGTGGCAGGTTCGAATCCCCAGCCTGGGCCTGCCAAACAACAATGATGGCTGCAACCAAAAAATGGCCGGAAGTTTTGGCGGGAGCCTGTAGTCCCAGCTACTTGGGAGGCAGAGGCAGGAGACTCGCTTGAGCCCAGGAGTTGGAGGTTGCTATGAGCTGTGATGCCATGGCACTCTACACAGGGGGATAGCTTGAGGTTCCGTCTCAAAAAAAAAAAAAAATTTTACAAAAGTTATGCGTTTAAGGAGTACTGGTATTCTATTCTAGAAGAAGATGATTATTAACCAAGCAGAAATTGAGGGATTTTTTTGTACCTTTCTCGATCCCTATTGACCCGCTCTCTTTTATTTTACAGAAATTAATGATCCTAAGGAAACATGTGTGGGTCTTTCTGATACCTACGAAACCCAGAAGAAACAGAGTGGAGATAGTGGGCCAGACAGTCACTTAGCACCCCCAAGAGAAGACAGGGAAGATCAGGGCCCCAGGTATGTGGGCATGCTGCCAATTGGTGCACATTGATGGAGCCGTGTAAATGGTGTGCTCACCCCCTATGCAGATAAAGAAACTGAGGGGTATGGAGATTGACTAGCCTGCCCAGTGTCTGTGAATAATTAAGTAATGAAGTCAGGTTGGTGCTGCCTCTGTGGCACAACTAACCACACACTATTAAACTTTAATTCAGCCCGGGAGAGAGGAATAGCAGTAGTTCCTAATGACACTATTAAAAGAATTTTTATTACAACGTAACATCACAGTTTTTAAGAATCTGAAAGTAATGACATTGGATGAAGCCTTGGAATCTATAACCACACACAGAAACAGGAAGAATAAAAAGAACTTAAAATAGGTACCAGGCTTATAGGGTGTTGTAGAATTTGGGGCAGGAATGGATATAGTGAAGAACTTTCAGAATATACTTCATAGCTGCCAATTTGAAATACATTTCTTATTCATATTTTCCATTTTAACAGAATGACTAAAAGTTTCCTGCAGAAACTCTGCAAGCAACACAAGCTGTATGTTACCCCAGCATTGAATGATACACTGTATCTCCACTACAAAGGTAAGGACCTGGTGGAGGAGATGCCTCAGGTCAGGCAGAAAGACTTGTCTGTCTAGTGGCATAAGCATAAAAAAATTACCTGCTGGAATCATCTTTAGTTCTCAGATAATATCTAAATAGAAATCTCAGAGTTTAGTGGAGATTTATGGGGAAAGCAGCTTCGTTTCTTTGAAGAAAAAGTCTTGCTTGAGTAGAATTCATACAGGAGCCACTGGCTATATGAATACAGAGGAACCACACTGGTATCTTTTGACTGAAGTTTTCTAAGGACTTTTAATTTTTCAAACCAGAAAGCTGATCTATAAGTGCTCTGGGCTTGTGAGAATTGAAGACTGGCATAGAAAACAAAGGATGAGGCTGGGTGTGGTGGCTCACACCTGTGATCCCAGCACTCTGGGAGGCCAAGGCAGTGGATTGCTTGAGCTCAGGAGCTAGAGACCAGCCTGAGCAAGAGTGAGACCTCGTCTCTACTAAAAATAGAAAAACCAGACAGGTGTGGTGGGCACCTGTAGTCCCAGCTATTTGGGAGGCTGAGGCAAGAGGACTGCTCAAGCCCAAGAGTTGGAGGTTGCTGTGAGCTACAATGACGCTATGGCACTCTACCCAGGCGAACAGTGTAAGACTCTATCTCAAAAAGAAAAAAAGACAGAAAGAAAATAAAGGATGAGGATCTTTGGATGCCTTTCAGAATGGAGAGGTGTGAACAGGACTCAGGACTGGGGTCCAAGATCACAAGTAGATTTAAGTTCAGGTTCATAGACACGGCTACTCCTAGCAATGACACAGAGAGATGAGAGCTCCCAGTCTGTGCTGAGTTTGGGAGGGCCAACATGCTCTATCAGTCATTTGATTGTTCATTTATGTATGCAGGAAATGCTTAGTGAGAGCCTTCTGCGTGCCCCCTACCCCCTATGTGTGTGGGAGCTTAACTGACACGCCCGTCCTTCTCACTAGGTTTCGATCGCATCGAGAACTTGGAAGAGTACACAGGACTGCGCTGTCTGTGGTTGGAGTGCAACGGGATACAGAGAATCGAGAACCTGGAGGCCCAAACCGAGCTGCGGTGCCTCTTTTTGCAAGTGAACTTGCTTCGTAAAATTGAGAACCTGGAACCCCTGCAGAAACTGGATGCTCTTAACGTCAGCAACAATTACATCAGGACTATTGAAAACCTCTGTAAGCGTGTCCAGCAAGCTGGCTTTCTCTGTGTTCATCACTTTCCCCGGGGGAGGCTCTAAAATTTAACGCTAAGCGTTTGCATGCCTTTGTCATTTATACTCCTGCCCACCTCCCCTTCCAGCCTGCCTCCCGGTGCTGAACACCCTGCAGATTGCCCACAATCACCTGGAGACAGTGGAGGACATCCAGCATCTGAAGGAGTGCCAGAGACTCTGCGTCCTCGACCTTTCCCACAATAAGCTGAGCGACCCTGAGATCCTGAGCGTTCTGGAGAGCATGCCGGATCTGGTAAAAACAAAACATAACAAAAGCACCGTAGAGAAGAAAAGCTTGTATTATTTAATGTTCGTTAAATATCGAGTCCTTTTCTTCTTTTTCCTCCTTCCTGCCTGCCTTCCTTCCTTCTTTACACACTTTTTCTTCTTTGTGATTTTAGCTGGAGTATCTTAAATGCCAAATACCATATTATTTCACCCACAGATATTTCACTGTGTATCTGTGACAGATAAGGACTCTTTATACCATATTCACAATAGTACTATTCTATGAAAATTATTATAATGACTACATTTAACACCCAGACCTGTGTTCAGTTTTCCCCATTTGTCTCAAAAATATGTTTGACAGTTGGGTTGTGCAAATCCAAACCAGATTCAGATGTTATATTTGCATTTTTTTTGTCCCTTAAATCTCTTTTGATCTGTAACAGTTACCCTTCCTTGTTTTTCCCTAATCCTATTCATTTTTCAAAGATATCAAGTCCTTAGTTTAGTGAGTTCCTACATCCTGGATTCGGCTGATCGTGTTCTCCTGGTATAATTTAGCACCTTCTACTGTCCCCACTATTTCTGGTAAAATTAAAATGGTAGTGGAGCCAAAGGCTTGATTGGATCCAGGTTCTGTAGTTACTTTAAGGTGTCTGGTGTCCTTCCATGGCATCACGCTGGCAGGGAGCAGAGGGGCATATAACATCTGCTCGCCTCTCTTTTTGTCGTTTTATTTATTTTTTTGAGACAGAGTCTCACTTTCTTGCCCTCGCTAGAGTGCCATGGGGTCATAGTTCACAGCGACCTCCAACTCTTGGGCTCAAGTGATCCTCTTGCTCAGCATCCCGAGTAGCTGGGACCACAGGCTCCTGCCACAATGCCTGGCTAGTTTCAGAGACGAGGTCTCACTCTTGCTCAAGCTGGTCTCTAACTACTGAGCTCAAGCAATCCTCCTACCTTAGACTTCTGGAGAGCTGGGATTACAGGAGTGAGCCAACTGCGCCTGGCCCTTTTTGTCATTTTATTTTATTATTATTATTATTTTTTTTGAGACGAAGCCTCAAGCTATCCCCCTGGGTAGAGTGCCATGGCATCACAGCTCATAGCAACCTCCAACTCCTGGGCTCAAGCGAGTCTCCTGCCTCCGCCTCCCAAGTAGCTGGGACCACAGGCGCCCACCACAACGCC
>CAUYQV010004091.1:0-10207 GCA_963574575.1 Galagoides demidoff
GAAAATGACATGAAGGCTGTGTTGATCAGTTTGATGGAAGTATTTCAGATTGCATGTGAAAACCCCACACTGTACCCCAGAAGTGTATTAATGTACATAGTTATCATTCAATAAAAAAATTTAAAAAAAAAAAAAAAAGAACATACAGTCCTATAGTTAGTTAAAGGTGAAAATGGATTTTGAACATCCTGGATCTATTTGACGATTACCACGCTATCATGACCCATCTTGAAAGTCATTCTATCTCTATTGGACATAAGTAATGACCAACCCATTAAGAGTGAAATAGTTCTTTCTGGTGCAGAGTCTGGAGACAAAAGGCAGAAATGGCACCTTGAAAGGGGAAGGAAAGAAGGAAGAACAGATCATGAGCCATGGACCTCAGGTGGCTGAAGGAGAGACTGTATTTCACATGTGCCACATCTTTGAGCCTGTCAGTTCATGTGACTGATCTTTCTGGCAAGGAAACCATCTGCTGAGTGACTTCTGGGATGGAGGTAAAGGCTGACAGCGATGAATCTTCACCATGTGCTTCCATGTTGACTGCCCAGGGTGCCCAGAGGTGCAAGGAGCTGGGCGTCACTGCCCTGTACATCAAAGTCTGAGCCATAAGAGGAAATAGGATCAAGACCCCTGGACCTGAGGCCCGGTCAGCTCTCAGAGCCATGGTCTGCTCACATATAAAGATAGAGCAGTTTGGAGATATCAACCCCATCCTCTGCAATAGCCATTCAACTGATGGTCACCATGGTCACCGTCTATGAACTGGACTCCTCACTACATTTTCTGTTAATAAATTACATTCATCTAAACTAAAAAACAAACAAGAGTGAAATAAAATAATATAGAAAAAAAAAAAAGCCGAGGTAGAAACACTGGGCATCTTAAGAACCTCAGTGCTATCCAGGACATCATGATGCTTTGGTCGAAGCCCCTGATGAAGATGTATGATAAGGATGTGTGGGCGAGCCAGGTGGGTGGGCCACAGGCAGAACCTGTTCAGAGAACGAGGGCTTCACATGATCCTCGCGATAACTCACAACCTAGGTTCAATGGTTAAGCAAAAGAGCATAAGGTCACTCAGCTCAGATCTGCTGAAAATTAATTCCCTGCATCTTTTTACTCTTCCCACTTGAACGTACTGATATTGAGGTTCACTCTTCTTCTGTGCCAGTGTTTCTCAACCAGGGCCAATGTCTGGTGGCATTTTTGATTGTCACATTGTGAGAGTGACATTGGCATCTAGTGCTTAAAGGCCAGCAAGCTATCAAACATCATACAACGCACAGGACTCTCCTCCACATGGAGTTGTTGGACCCCAAATGTCAACAATGCCTGGACTAAGAAATCCTGACGTACATCATCAAACTCCAACATCCAGAGCAATGTCTTATTCACTCACTCACATATCTGAGTGTCTCTAATGTGCTGGACACTCGTCTAAGCACCAGGGATAGGGTGGTAAGCAATTTAGAAAATGTCCCCGTCTCAAAAATTACATTCGTAAGTCATAAATAGACCTTAAGCATATAAAGAAAATTAGTTTAGATAGCAAAGAATGCCAGGAAGATAATGAAACATGGTTCTAATTTTAGCCCATTATTAAGATGACCAGGGAAGGCCTCTTTTAATAGACAGACTTTATGCAAACGCTTTAATTCCATGCAAGTACTGCTTACAAGAAAGACTCTGGGAGCCAAACAGGATGGGCTGAAGCACCTAAGTTTTGTGGCAAGAAAGAACTTTGGGTGTCCAAGGAATATAAAGAAATCACTATTTCTGGGACATGCTGAGTCAGAAGGAAGCTGGGCTCTATCAGAAAAATCAGTAGGGTCAGGTCAGTTAGGGCCTTTTAAGTCCCTGGTAAGAAGTTTGTGGTATTTTACTCTAGGTCAATGACTGGATGGTTTAATCTCTGAAACACAACAATGGTTTCCATTGCAAAGCTCCCTCTGACTTCCTCACATGGATGTGGTAGGGGCAGGGCAGGGATGGAAGCCAGGGAAGGGGTTAGGTTTAATCTTACAGGAATCCAGGCAAAACATGACAGAACAGGAAACAGTTGACTTGCTATCAAACAATTTCCCTAGTGAAGCACTATCAAAATGAAAGAAGCACCCCAAGGAAATTCAAAACACAGATGACAACTTAAATGAAAATAATTCACTTAAAATTTCCTCAGAATTATAAACAGTGGGGATTGGCAAAGTTTATAATAATAAAGCCCTTATTCAAATTCAATTTCATAAAATTCAACTTTTTCTCTTGTAGCAGATGTGTTCCAAAAAGGTTTTGCTTAACATGAAAAATCTGTGCATCTGGGAAAAGCCAATGGCTGATTTGGAAATACAGTCTCCTTTTGTTACACATTGAAGAAAGAACACTTGTCTTTGAGGCACTAAATATTTCATCTACGTCAACATCTGTACTTATCCCAACATACTTTTCTACACGGCCTAAGTGCCATTCTCAAATTGTAACTAGGTTATCTTACCAAAATTTATATTACAAATCAGTTACTTGAAACCCAGACTATATACTCCCAGAGAAACATTACTGTGTTGTAAATAATGATTATATTCCTTAGCCTGGCAATGAAAGTTTATCTAACTCACACTATATCTATAGTAAAATAGCAATGCTAACAACTTTAAATAGTATTCTATGGAAAAATAAATTAAAAACTATAACTCCCAATGCGTAACATCTGACAATGAGAATGAGAGGTTTTCCCATACCGTTTCCTGCCTTAACACGGAAAGGGTTGAGGTGTGCTGGAGACATGAGGGAGGAGGGGCAGGAATGATCCTCAGGGTGAAGGACACAACAGGAGGACGGAGTCCCACGTGAGAGATGAAGCACTGGGGACCGACGATGCTAGAATTAGTGGCATTAATTCATTACGTAAGTACTTGTGGAGACACACTGATTAATAAGGCCCGATGCATCTCATCCCCTCGTCTAACCCTAAAGACTTAAAATTTACTGGAGTGAGAAAGAGAGCCAGTGGTGGGAGGGGAAGAAGGGATGGTGAAAGAGTGTGGCTCTGGTGACAAGCACAGACCTGAGTGTCCTATGAGAGGTTCTTGGGGACAGCAGAAAAGGACAGGAATCGTGAATTTAACTAAAAAACTTTAACTCTTTGATTTATCAATCTTACAGATTTCATCCTAATTGAAGAAACTCTCACATTTCACAGAGGAGGAAACTAGCCTTATAAGGCAAATGAGTCCAATTATAAATGTGGAATAAGAAGTGAATCAGTATCGGCTCGGCGCCTGTGGCTCAATCTGATAAGGCGCCAGCCACGTACACCTAAGGTGGCGGGTTTGAATCCCCAGCCTGGGCCCGCCAAACAACGATGGCTGCAACCAAAAAATGGTCGGGCGTTGTGGCGGGCGCCTGTGGTCCCAGCTACTTGGGAGGCGGAGGCAGGAGACTCGCTTGAGCCCAGGAGTTTAGAGGTTGCTATGAGCTGTGATGCCATGGCACTCTACCCAGTGGGATAGCTTGAGACTCCGTCTCAAAAAGAATTCGAAGTGAAGGGTGGGGGGTCACGGTGTGTGACACACCTCTTGGGGGCAGAACACAATTATAAGAGGGACTTTACCTTACCGATGCTAGGAGTGTAACCTATACTCTCAATGATTCCACAACCATAAAAAATTAAAAGGACTTTGAAGTGAAGAAAAAAATCATTGCTCTGACAAAATTAGCTATAACAATGGTTTTATTTATTATTTAAACTATTCCCAAAGCAGCTTATGTATTTTGTTATGTAAAGTTAATATGTTTATCTTAAAAGCTTATGAATCACTTTAAAAGTATCACAGTAGATGTGTGTCTTCAATGTACCCTTGTAGGATACTTTAGAGATAATTATTTTGTCTTTTAATAAAAAATATACGAATGCTTCGTATTTGCAGTTATTTTTGAAGTATGGATAGCTTCTTTTTTTCTAAATAGAGAACCAGAAATTATTTTGAAAAATTACCCGTGTGGCCATGTTGACTCCCCAGAGCTGTAATTGTAGGAAGTGAAATGGAGAATAGGAGGCCACGCGATGTGGACTTTGAACCTTGGATGTAATTACATGAAGGTCGAGTGTGGTTTTTCAGCCAGCAGAGTCAGTCGGCAGTTATTTATACAGGGCTTGGTATATGCCAAGCTGTATTCTTGGCGCTGGGTTAAAGCAGTGAACAAACCAGATAAGAATATACGTCTGTGGATAGGGTAGGCCAGGTGGCTCCTTATAGAAAGAAGTTCAGAAAAAAATTCATTCATAAACACAATTGGAAATATTTGTTTAAAAAAGTACATGGACTTAGTGTATGTGGCTGGTGATCCCCTACCCAGGGAGCCACAGACGTCACCAATTCAGCCTATTTCTTCAATCACAAAAGTGGAGTCATTGAATTTATGGGATTTATATTCTCCTGACAGATTTTTAAAAGGTATTCTTTTCTTTGTGATTTCTGGTTTAATATACTATTAGTATTGTCTACTCATGGCAAGGATGATGGGATGAATTTTATTATCTCTCAGGAGGGATCAAGAACAACAGAATAATTAATCATTAACTAAAATGTAATTTCAGGACAGGTTTCCTAATTTATGCTTATAAAACCCTTATTTTATAATTCCATGTTATACCTTTACGAAAGAAAATTCTGGAAAAAGTCAGGTGTGAATGAAAGAACACAAGTTTTGAGATGACATAGACTTAAATAGATTTGATTTAATGGTGAAATGCCCTTTACACAATCTTCCTGGGTTTTACTATCTTGATCTCTACAAGGAAACAATAATATTAAATACTCAGGTTTTGATAAAAATTAAATAATCATCACACTACTCAGACGCTGCAGCGTTTCTGCTATGGACGTAGCACACAACTGCATTTCCTTTTGAACTTTTGTCCTCGTTTTAAATTCAACGTATGTCACTGTATCCAACCACTTAAAACAACAATACACTTCATCAGCTTGTAATTGGAACCTGGACACGCTGCTTTTCAAAGAAACTAAAATACCCCTAGAACCCTTTATCCTTAGTTGACTCTAATTAATATTTTTATTATCATCACT
Organism: Galagoides demidoff; assembly: GCA_963574575.1. Classification (NCBI taxonomy): domain Eukaryota; kingdom Metazoa; phylum Chordata; class Mammalia; order Primates; family Galagidae; genus Galagoides; species Galagoides demidoff. Next base: position 5,088 of record CAUYQV010004091.1, read on the forward strand.
TCTCTTACACATCAAGGGACATTGTATAATGGCTGTTCTGCAGAACTTTGAATCTTAACTGGACACCGTATTCAGGTTGCCTTATTGGACAGTTGTCTTTTCTATTTGTAGCGTGTGAGAAAAAAAAATGTATCATTTAGAAATGTTCATCAATTTTCCTTTATAGCTGGCACAGTGGATATTACTGCTAACACAAACCACCTCTCACTATGTTTTCCAAAATACTAATAAGAATAAGTGTCAGTGTTTGGTTGTTTCAAAGGCGGGGAACTGCCCTCTTTTGCCCGTCCTACCTGCTTAATTTTCCAATATATTAAACCTCTCTTTTGTATTCATTAAAAAAAAAATGAACACATTGCTTTGAAGATTTTTTTTTTTTTGCAGTTTTTGGCCAGGGTTGGGTTTGAACCTGCCACCTCTGGTATATGGGGCTGGCATCCTACTCCTTTGAGCCATAGGAGATGGAGCCGCCCACTTTGAAGATTTTTAGTGACTGTCATGTTTTGTGTTTGGGTGGGACAGGTGATTGAGCAGAAGAAGAGGGAAAAGCAGAAACAGGCTATTGAGGTGGAGAGAAACCTGAGTGACTAGGTCTCTTGAGCCAGCTTGTGCCGGGCCTCTCCTTGGAGATAGTTTGATAAGATGGTAGGAAGGGGTACGCAGAATAATGGTGGTCATCGTCATCGTCATGGAAATAATAGCGGCTGATACTTCACATGGCAATAATAGTAGCTTGTAATTAATTGACCTAATTCTATAACAATCTTAAATATAAGCCCTATCAATGTCTCGTTTGTATCAGGAGAAGACGGATACAGAGAGATTAAATAACTTGGCCAAACATCACACAGCTATTAAATGATGAAACCCAGGCCAGGAATGTAAGCAGCGTCATCTCAGAGACTGGGTTTTTGTTGTTATTGTTGTTGTTTATTTGTTTTTTGTTTGGGGCTTTTTTTTTGGTGGTTTTTGCTCCCCCTGCCCCCCGCACCACTGGGGGGATCGCCTTGCTGGTTCCACCATTCCTGACCTGCAGTGACTTAGGGATAGTGGGGTAAACACAATGCAGGCTTTAGATTCATTGATAAGATATTCACTGTAAAAGACAGAAGCCCTTGGAGAATAATGAGTATTTATAATGTGGTTTACCCATGACTGAGTTCATTAAGCAATCTCATTTGACATTCTACATCTTACAAATGATGAGTTTAATTTAATCGTAAATTAAGGACACAAGTCTGATCACAGTTTGACATATTAACCTCCCTACTTAGAAAGTTCTGGTATAGTACCCTAGCATGAAAGAGGGTTGTTTCTTTTCTCTCTGCAGAAAAGATTTTTTTTTTCTTCTTTGCGTCTTGAGAGCAGTGTTCAAAGAGTTGGCTGTAAAGATACTGGGAACTGTTTGGCCAAAACTCAACTTTTCTACTTCAAAATACAGCTTAGGTACAGTCCTGTGTAGGAATCTTCACATCGGATGAAATTGGACTTTGTTCTCACTGGTGGGCAGTTGTAGAATCCCCCGAGACTATGTGCTTTGGCAAAATGGACGTCTGGTACTTGTTGTTTACATAACACCTATTTCTACAAAGCAAATACAACTTCGCTTGTGTGACAGCCTTCCGGTCCCCAGAATGTGACATTATGGCGTACCAGGAGGCTGACAAACCCATGCCGAGAATTCGAGTGGGCCTTTGGTGAGAGTGATATGCTTTGCAGATAAGCAGGGTGAGAATAAGTGAAATTTATCATATAGAGATGGAGACTCTTTGGGAACGTCTTTGCCTTAAAATCACTAGGGAGTTAAATAAGGTTTATTTTCATCTTCTGAAAGGATAACTTGTACCATTCCCAATTCTTGAAGCTGACAGTATTAGAAGTTAGTAGGGGCTCGGCGCCTGTGGCTCAATCAGCTAAGGTGCCAGCCACGTACACCTAAGGTGGCGGGTTCGAATCCCCAGCCCGGGCCCGCCAAACAACGATGGCTACAACCAAAAAATGGCCGGGTGTTATGGCGGGCACCTGTGGTCCCAGCTACTTGGGAGGCGAAGGCAGGAGACTTCCTTGAGCCCAGGAGTTGGAGGTTGCTATGAGCTGTGAAGCCATGGCACTCTACCCAGGGGTAGCTTGAGGCTCCATCTCAAAAAAAAAAAAAAAAAAAAAAAAGACGTTAATAGGGACAAATATTTATCTTCACGGCCATGTAACGAGATTGGTCATTTATGCTCCCATTATTACTTTATAAACATGTATTTTTAGTTTAACAACAAAATCTTTTCATCTTGTTCATTCAGGGCCATCGAATATTAGTATCGCAAGTTGCAGTGTGTGTTTTTTTTCTCCGTTTTTAAAGAAGTCCAACTAATTTGGATTCATCCAAAACTCGTAATGCCTGCTGGCAGAATCAAAGTCATTTGCGCCGACCATGTGTCCTAATTGTCTCCGTGTTGGCAGGATATTCTGTAGAGACTAATTCTAATCAATTCTGTCTAAACATTCCAAATTTCCTATCTATTACTGTGCTAAGTCATTGACAGAATTCCTGTCAAACTTTGGGCAGGTTCCTCCCAGGACTGGCGTTTTAATACCCCGGAGTGGTAGCAGTGTGACACATCTCTTCACCTGTGTGTTAATAGACAGGTGAGCTTGGGCAAAATGCATACAGAGCTGTTTTACAGGCAGGGAGATAGACGGTAGCTCTCAAAGCAGAAATGGGCAGACACCTTGAAAGATGTCTTCTATGTCATCTTTTAGAGAACATTGTACTTCCGTCATTACGTATAATGGTTGAAATAGCATCCGTGATTTTTCCTTCACTAAGCCTCCTTTCTACATAATTTGGTGTGCGAAATATATACTTACTACATGATCCAATGGCAAAATAGTGCATGACAGTGATGTCTTAGCAATTACTTTTTTAATTAATTAATTGATTGATTGATTGTTGGGGATCCACTGAGGGTACAAGAAACCAGAATGTCTTAGCCATTTCTCCGTTGATGCTGGGAATTCCATCGCCGCCCACCTCCTAGGCTAAGTGTGACGATGATCACTGGTCCTTCTCTCTGGATCTTTTACTCTCCACTCAGAGATGTTCTTCTGTTGTTCTTCCTTCATTATGGTTCATGAATTTTCACCTTTCCCAATATTTCCAGTGATACCCGTGTAATCCGCAATTTACCTAAATTGACACTTTATAAATTGTGCATATATGGAGTAGTCATGGCGAGTGAGATCAGTGTTCTGGAAAAAAGTAACAAAAAGTTTTTAAGGTTCCATAATTCGGAGAAAGCTGCATACTTTATCACCCCTTGGAGATTCAGAGTACGTGTTGGGGCTTTGAAAAATTCTGCAATAGATGAACCTATTTAATGTTGATTAGCCCAGCATTTCTGCAAAGCGTCTGACCAGTGAACTCTTACCATGGATATCTGTCAGCATCTCACGAGACTGGTGTCCTGTTGACCAGTGATTGGGAAAAGCTGGGTGGACTGTTTGAAAAGATTCCTGTTTTCTCTTTGCTTGCTGTTGTGCCGAATCTCTCTATCCCATACAATGCTATTGAAGCAATTCTTACAAAATGGCACCAGGTCAGGAGCATACAGAAAGTAGTTACTAAACCTTTGTTGACTATATTAACTACCTTGATAAAGAAGAAAGTTGGTTTCATTAAACCCAGAAATTATTTACTAAAGTGTGACATTTGTTAGTTACCTAAAATAAAGTTGGCCAGTTGTGGTGGCTCCTACAAGTAATGGTAGCACCTTGGGAGGCTGGGGTGGGAGGATCACTTGAGGCTGGGAGTTTGAGACCAGTCTGGGCAAATAGCAAGACCCTCCTTTAACACACACACAGGAGACAGGGGATTTAAGGATATTAGCTGTCCATGGTGGCTCACGCCTGTAGTCCCACCTACCTAAGAGGCTCAAGCATGAAGATCACTTGAGTCTGGAGGTTTCAAGTTCCCGTGAGCTCTGGTGATGCTACGACCCTCTAAGTGAGACCCCGTCTCAAAAAACCAAAGCTCTATTTGATTTCACAAAGACCAATCTAACTAGTAGTGATTTATTGAAGCACTAACTCTTGTGTATCTGTGTCAGTGAGGTGCCTGCATGAGAGTTTTGAAGCAGATCATCTACACAGCTTCTCAGATCACACTCCCCCAGAGAGATAATCGCTAAGAGGACAAACTGAGACGGCCAGTAGTTGTGATCATTGCTCCCGTCAATTTTGTTTACTACACCTAAATGTATTACTTCGTCTATCATGAAGACTAGGAAATGAGGTTTCTATTTTTAAATGCCTACATAACAATCACTTATTTTTGCTTACTAATGAATTTAAAAGTCATGATTTTTCCATTTTAAATAAAATGCATGTGTGTGTACATTCAAAGAATGAAAGTCACATTCAGAACGAGAATATCCCATGCGTCTTTAAATCTCCATGAGTATTAGCTGTTTCTTTTAAGTTAATGAAGGGAATCCACAGTCATCATCAAAGCGTATATTGTTTAAAAATCAATGAAGGCCTTGCCCTCTGTGTCTCTCTCTCCACTTTTATTCTTTCTTCTCTTGCCTGGAAGCTGAGTCTCTGTTCAGCCTTTAGATGTCCAGTTACGCCCGTCACGTCCGATGCCAGGTCTCTTACTTACTTCTTCTTGAAGCTGTGACTTGATCAAACTGGATCCACATTGCAGTTTGGGGCTTTGAAGTACGGGCATTGTGTTAGCACCCAGGCTTGACGTCTATTTTATGTGTAATCTTAAGTTTATTTTAGTTTTTGTGTGTCCCTCTTGTCATGTGAAAATAAGGCGGGTGAATCTCAGTAGTAATGCTGATCACAGATCCACCTTGGAGTTGTGGCCCTTTATAACCATATGATTCCACATCCCCGAAGGCACAGGAAAGATACGAGTGTCAGTATAGCGGGAAGTAAAATCAGTGTACAGCGTCAAAGTCAGGTTTAAATTCGCCCATTGCCCAGATACATAAGACTCATATTTCTTTTTTTCTTTTTCATTGTTTTGAGACAGAGTCTCAGTATGTCGCCCTGGGTAGGGTGCTGTGGCACCACAACTCACAGCAACTTCCAACTCTTGGGTTTTTTTTTTTTTTTTT
>CAUYQV010004092.1:0-21113 GCA_963574575.1 Galagoides demidoff
TTTTTTTTTTTTAATTAAATCATAGCTGTGTACATTAATGCAGTCATGGGGTACAGTGTGCTGATTTTATATACAATTTGAAATACTTTCATCAAACTGGTTAACACAGCCTTCATGGCATCCTCTTAGTTATTCTGTTAAGACATTTATATGCTACATTTAGAAAGATTCACATGTACCCTTGTAAGATGAACCATAGGTATGGTCCAACCAAACACCCTCCCTCTACTCATCCCCCTCCTCCCCTCCACTCTCTCTCCCCTTTCCCCCAAAAAACATATTTTGTGATATGGATTGATTAGAATCTGCCACGGTGTGTGTGGTGGGTGGAGAACATAGGTATTTTGAATGGGAAACCTTTTGTAAGGAGGCACATTGCAAAATACTTAGCATTCTTGGCTCATGCACATCAAATGCCAGTAACACCTCCAGTCTTTGTGATAACCGAAAACATTCCCCACACATTCATCTTAGGATCAGACTGTCTAGTTGAGAGTCTCTGTGTTAAATTTCTCAATCTTCTTACCAACATTTAATAGCCATCCTGAACAAATGTACTGGATATAACCAGCTGTCTTTTGAAGAAGATACCCTGAAAATTAAACTGTGCTAGAGACTACTGAGGCAATTTTTGGTTTTAAATTCCACAAATATTTATTGCAAAAGAGAAACTAGACTTTAACTAGTGATGTCATTCATTGCCTTCAGGTGGGAAAGATTGGCATGTAGATGGTGACCTTGTGTGAGTCACAGGTTAAATGAGGGTATTACTGGGTTTGCTCTATCTGTAAAACCTTTCAAACTAAGTATTGGAAGTGACTATATTAGAATTTACAAAGACTAGAACAGAAATACAAAATGCTATGAAACATAATGGAAAAAGGTGCTAATCCAGGGATCGGAGGGAGAAAGCCCTTCATGGGAAAAGTAGTATTAAGTTGAGTCTTTTAGGACAAGTATGACTTCAAATGGTGGAGATGAGGAGAAATGCACTGCATGTGGGAGGTGCACTCGGAGCAAGGACGGGGGTTGGAATGCTCAGACCTTCAGGGCACAGGTTGCTTCCTGGAGTTGGTAGAAATGCAGAGTGTGGAGCCCTCCACACTCAAGATAAGTCAAGATAAGGCTAGAGAGGAAGGTGGAGACCAAATTGCTGAATCATTTGGAAATATGACATAGACCTTGCAATTTGCCATCAAGTAATTAGACTATCATGCAATAATTACAAAATAATCTCATCAGTCTGAGCACTAGAATTTAAAATCTCTTAGAAGGGATTAATCCATGAGCCTTGCTTTCTGACCTCAAATATGAGACTTATGCTCCCTTTCTGATTACATCAGGGAGAAAGACTCCAATAGGCACTTAGTTGGTTTGAACAGCTACTAATTTCTTTTGAATGAGGAGTAAGGGCTCCAGGATAGGAGCCATTTATAGAGATCTGAACAGAAAAAGTCATGGAGAGTAGTTGATGGGGATTTAGAACTGTGGCCCTGAATCCTGGATGCTCAATGCAAAAACCTGGAAAGCATTTGTAAACTCTAGGACTGAAGTCTAGGTATGTGTGATTTAAAAAAAAAAAAAATCATTCCCAGGTGATTCTAATGAGTAATCAGGATGGAAAATCATAGATTCCCAAAGAATCATTGAATAGAAGGCCACAGACTTCATGTGGAGAGGAAGAAGAAGCAGTTTGAGAATCCACAAGTCTGCTGAGTTCCACATTTGCGAACAGGCCAGGAGTTTTAGGGAGTTCAAGAAGAGGGGGACATCATTTTCTCCCATCACTTAATCCATATACTACTACCTTGAATACCTTGTCTGAGAAAGTGCCTACCCCAAAAATCTAAAGAGAAGAAGGATAATTGGATAATTATATAGCCAGACAACCTTTCCTAGCCCCAAACCATTACTTCTAGGGTGTTGTGACCTAGGGAAGGTATAGTCATCACTTAAACAAGCCAGTCAACTCGGGGGTAGGGTGGTGGGGCAGAGCATATTTCCTCTTTGATCTGCATGATATCAGAGAAAGATGGATTCCACTGTGCAATTACAAAAAAGCAGGTCCACGAGTAACATCTGATTTTTACAGTTGACTTAAATTGCTGTTTATTTCCCCTATCAAAACATAGAGTCTTCATTTGTATAGCATTTGCACGAGTATTTATTTACCCTTGACTGTCTCAGAAAGCATTCCAAAAGCATGTCAGGAGCTGCATGTTGGTTTCTGCACTGTCAATTATTAGGAATTTTTTTGAAATATTGAATAGTGAATTTAGTGTCTCCACTAGCATTGAATTTTCACGTAGGTCCTACATATGACTGCTGACCTGTAAGTTACCATGAGAGCAATAAGCTAGATAGCACGATCTTTCCAGTTGGCATTCATGAGCGTCTGAAGTAATCTCCGTCAGATGACAGGCCAGAGTCCTAGTAAGCCTGCTGTTCCACCAGGCCATCTCTTCCCACAGGACAGGAAAAAGAGTCCACCCAAGACTGAGATTAGGTGGTAAAGGCAAAGCTGATTCCAACTGAGAGATCCTGTCAAATAAAGGGCAGTGGCAAAAGCTGCTGATCCTGCAGATGGGAAAGAGAACGCAAGGAGAAAGCCAATTGTTCTAAGGGAAGTCTCAAAACACTCATCCATCATTCCTGATGGATTACAGCTGGGTTTGTCCCTTTCAGCTAAAGAGGCATGTCATCATTCAAATACTTGTAAGCTGCGTGTGAGGTGTTCAGTGGGTTCACCTAGAATACAAAGGATCTCACCCAAGATACAATCATTATTGGAAATGGTGGGGGAAGGAGACATTCTCAGTTATTACTGACTAGTTCCTACCCTGACTGCAGAATTCACTCATCCCTTCCACAAACTTGTAGTGAGAACAGTTTCAGTCACAGAAAAATTCCCCTTTTCTTCCTTCCTTCCTCCATTTCCTTTCTCCAAAAATGTGTAAGGAGTGCCTACTATGTCTCAGGTTAAGATGGTGAACCAAAGCTAAGTGAAATATCTTGGCAGGAAATCTTAACCTATGATCCAAGGACACCCCTAGAAATGGACAGGATTCACATGGATGGGGGAAAATCACAATTCTACATTTCTAACTGAAATTTTATTCAGTTGTGAATCTAGACAATAAAACACAACTGTATTAAAGGTACCCAGCCCTGGCTCACCTTGGGAGGCTGAGGCAAGTGGATTGCTTGAGCTCAGGAGTTCAAGACCAGCCTGAGCAAGAATGAGACCCTGTCTCTTCTAAAAATAGGGAAAAAAAAAACTTTTATGGTGGCAGGCACCTGTAGCCCTAGCTACTTGGGAGGGTGAGCCAAGAGGACTGCTTGAACCCAAGAGTGTGAGGTAGCTATGATCTATGATACCACAGCACTCTACCCAGGGAGACAGAGTGAGACTCCATCTCAGAAAAAAAAAAAAGTACCTGGCCTTCTGTCAGCAAAGGAAATCACAGACATTTTCATATCAATTAATAGTTTTTGCAGATATCTCAAAAATTATTGTGGGTTTTACTCCTCCACCAGAATTTATTTGTTAATGCATTGATGAAGAAGCACATATGTCACCATATCCCAAATTTGTATTTTAACATTTTGATTATTTTATTTCAACATAATCGGTTTCCTTTATAATCCTGTATGTTTTATTTTATGCATTGAAAAACTTTGTTCTGAGAAGGAGTCCATAGGCTTCTCCAGACACCAAAGGAAACATTGGCACAGAATGGATACGGATGCTCTTCTTCGTAAGAGAGATAGGTCTTAGAGAAATAATCGTACAAGTATGTAATTACAATAGTACTGAGAGCTCTAAAGAAAAAGTTCAGAAAACGTCCAGAAAACATGGCCCCCCAGTTTCTAGGAGGATGTGGAGGTGGTAGATTACCCTAGTAGTATAGTGGGATCCACCTGGATTCTGCTTCCCCAGGAAGACAACACACTATTCTGCAGTCAAAAATATGGATTGAGCACCTCTCCTATACCAGACCCTGGGGACACAGCATCTCTGCCTGCTAATCTAATTGGAGAAGTTCCACCAAATCATACACAAAGCAATACAAAACCAAGCTAATACCAGGTATAGATCAGAGCCCTGAAGAATGTGAACCAGGGTAAACAGAGACTGAGCAGATGCCAGGGGAGCTGTGGGTCGTCATTAGTGGGAAAAGGACTAGAAAATTTTCTTGTGCAGAGGTGACAGATACACTGAGATCCAGAGGCAGAGATTTGAGGGGTGAATTTAATACCCAGTGCAGGCACCTTGAGATGGAAACAGTAGGCTCTTGGTCCCCTTGAATTCTAGGAACCAGACCTGTCAAATCATGGGAACTGTTGCCCTGCCATGACCTGCTTTTGGAAAAAGGAACAAATCATAAGAGTCAGAAAAGGAAACTGGGGCTGGTCTAAGGGTTCGTGAACATAAGAGATCAGAAGTAGCAGCAGGATGTGGCTAAGGTGCCCGAGTCCACACCATGTTGGACCCTCTGCAGGCAGGGTGCCTTGAGGAAGGTTGAGGGGCACCTCCCTACCTCTGGGCACCCCTGAGTTTTGCCTAGCCCAGTTTATCCCTATCTGCCTTTAAATCTTCAAGTTCCTATTATCAGAAGGCCACCTCAAAGTGACCCACAAATATTTATCACCTAACATCACAGAAACCAAGACCCCTGATTCTCAGGGAACTAAAGCAGTCAAATAACCTCTCTACCATAAAGAAAGACAGCTATTTACCTCCAAGTGCTTTTCAGGATTAACCTTCCAAGGCCTCAACTCATCTCTTCCCAGGTGGGTTCAAGGAAAGCTACTCATTTGTTCCCTTCCTTTGGTCTTTAGGAAAACCACTCTCTCTCCTAAAGAAAAATAATGCCAAAGCTCCTATCTGGCAGCTGTCCATAAGACTCCACTTACAGCTTATCAAAATCTGCAAACATCCTACCCTGCAGCTATTAAACAAACTCAAATAAGGGATTTATTTTTTAAAAACCAATAATTTCTAGGGAGTCCTCACAGAACATTCAGCCCAATGCCCTATAATAAATGTTGGCTAAGTTACAGCACAAATACCATAAGGGGTATGCAGAATCATTTTTCTTAAAAAACAGGCCTATCAGGCAGTGCCTGTGGCTCAAAGGAGTAGGGTGCTGGCCCCATATGCCGGAGGTGGCGGGTTCAAACCCAGCCCTGGCCAAAAAAAAAAAAGGGGGGGGGCCTATTTTTCATTCTATTTCTAAACTTTAAATTGACTTACTCTTGTTTATAACATCCACACACACATACTTCTTATGTCAGAAGAAAATCAGTGAAGGTTTTTCATCTCTTATTAAAACATTGCTAATCTCTTTCCTGCATGGTCTGTGTATCTCCTCTTAGTCCAAAGGAGATATGAAACCTGAGTTTATGGTCAAACAATAGATAAGATAATGTGAAGTTATAGGAGAAAAAAAAACATCTATTGAACTCTACTTGAATGAAGACAGAAAGATGAATTAGTAATGTTAGTCATACTTACTAAAACAAGAGTTGAGGCAATAGGACTTTTGGCAGAAAGTTCAATTATAAGAAAATTTCCAATATCCTTAAAAGTTTTAGTGAACCATCAGTGTAAAAGTATTATTTTCCTAAGTGTTTTTTACAAAGAAGTCTGAGTAGCAGGATGAGCTTTGAACTTGAAGTCAGTAGATGTCTGTTCTAGATCTCGCTCTGCCACTGATTGTCTTTGCAAAGGGTTCTCTAGTCTCTCTGAGTCTCTTGTTTTCCTTATCTATAAAATGATGAGCTCAGAAGGGGTGACTTTTAAGACTTCTTGCAGCTCTAAAATTCTGTAAATCTCTATCTTACTAATTGGAATCAGTATCAGGCATTAGATTCTAATCTACATTCCTGAGAGGAACATGATGCTAGAGAATAATCTCCAAATTTCCAATGTGGTCTATTAGGAGAGGCTTCGTCACTGCCACAATCATTGGCAAATTTCAGCAGTTGGTGAATATTTTTTAAATCAGAGACTTACTGATTAAAAGAATATGTCAGGCTTTATATCTGTGGTTGCTGTGTTCTGGGCAATGGAATGTAAATGGAATTGTTGCTTGAGACTTCTAGGGAAGTAGTTTTAAAAAGGAAAGGAGTTCTCATCTTCCTCTCTCCCTTCTTTCTCCAGGCTGCTCTGTGAACATAGTGACTAGAAGTTGAGGAGCCCTCTCAGACCATGAAATAGTTCTCTAACTTGGGTAGAAGAGCAAACTAGATGGAGCCTGAGTCCCTGCTAATCATGGAGTTGCCAAACCAGATCCAACTGCCCAACTTCAAGTTTGATTTATATGAGAGAGAGATAAATTTATATCATCTTTAAGCCATCGTTTTCTTGAGTTTTCTGTCACATATGGATAGACTTAATCCTAACTAACACAATAATCCTAACTAAACAAGACTGTTTCCTTTATCAAAGGGTATCCTTATGCAAAACATGCCTCTCCTACAACTATTTCCGTGCATCAAAGGATTTGACTGGAAACCTTGTTTTAATCACTGGCATTTCTGCTTTCGTCACCTCATCTAGTTTTAAGGATGGCAGACCAGGCCAGGCAAGTTTTGAAATGACATGACGTGACAGGGAGGAGGAAATGAAGGATTTTCTCATAAGCTTTGCCCACAAGCTGCCTAGTTCTCAAGACTGTTTTAATGCTGAGTGATTCCAGTCGGGTTAAACATGCAATGAGGAGAGATCTTCCAGAGCACTGTCATCTACCTGGAAATTTCAGCTTCCTATTACCCTTGTAAGCCTCCTGGGAAAGAAGCTCAAAGTGACCCAGTTCCCACTGACACTCCTACAATGAGATCTGCCTTTGCCTCAGCCCCACTCAGTTGGGAGTGCTAACCAAACTAGCTTGCAATCCTTGGGTGGAGGCAACACAAGTCAGGTCTCTGCTGATGCACACTGGTGATATTTCTGTGGAAAGTTTAAACCTGCAACTTCAACTCTCAGTTTTGATTTCTGCAGAATCTAGAAGCTTTAGGACGCTCAAAGATGATTGGTTTCAGGGAAGACCTTTGGTTTCAAGGAAGGCCTCTGTGAAATAGTTCCTGACTCTTTCTCTCCTTACAACAGTGGTTTGTGATATTTATTTGGAGAAACCATTAAAGAAAGTGATGCATCCTAAGGACCACCTCGTTATACCAGAAGCACTTATATACATGAAACACAAGTTTCTAAAGTTCCAAGCCCCGTGATGTCCATCCATGAGTCAGAGCCCCCAAGTCAAGGAGTCTTGCCTTTGAACCCCAGAACATACTTTAAACCTTCTAAAAATTCCCCACTACTGGTCCTGAACAAAGACTATACTAAGTTGATCTGAAAGGCTTCAATGTTCACAACCTTTATTTACCGTTATTTATGACCAGCAGTGAGATAAATGCCCTATGCCTCTTCCCCACTTCCTATTCCAAAGTTCTTCATCCAAAATCTAAGTCCCAACTAACTCTCCTTTCCTACCTTACCTCACACAAACAACCCACACTCTGCCACATTGGACTCTTTATTTGCAGTTTCCTAAATACACCATGAGTCCTCTCAGGCCTTTTGCTTTTGCTTAAGCAATTTCCTGGTCCATGGACATCTCTTTGCCTATCACCATCTGCAAAAAGGTTGCTCATTCTTTAAGACCCTGGAAAAATAAATGTCTCTGGAAAACTTTTCCTGAACAAAGGTACTTTGTGATCCTTTGTGTACTCAGCCTGACCTTGGACATATCACTTTCCATTATGGATTATTCAGGCAACCTGATAGCAGAAAATTTGAACCCTTAAGGTCTGGAATCAGAATGATTGGGTTTCAATCCTGGCTCTATCCCTATCTTGCTGGGTGACCTTGCATACATTTCTTAACTGTTCTATATTTTGATTTTTCTCATTGATGAAGTAGGGATAGTAACACTCTACTTCGTAGGGTTGTGTAAGGATTAAATGTAAAATTTAATCCATGTAAAATTCTTTGCAAAGTGCCTGGCACATTGAAAACATTTAATAAAGAATAGTTGTTTTTATTTTGGTTAGTTGTATACTTTTGCTCACATCCACTACCATTAAAATATAAAGTAGTTGAGGGTAGGCAGAGCCTGGGCCTTAGTCATCCTTTTGGACCCATCAAAAGCAATTTTACACAAGTTAAATATTGGGAATATGATAAAAGTGTAACAACCATGAACATTCTGAGAGCTTTATGCAGAACTGTTGTCATTTATGTCATTTGTGCCACAAAGTAGTTAAGCTTCATATTGTTTTGAGACCACAGATAATTCTGGATCTTGGAAAAAATCCTGATTGCCACTCTCTGCTTCAATCCCAGGATTTTTGTTCTAAAAATTCACAATCCAAGAACTCCCATCTTTTCCAATTATAATTTTTTAAATTCCTGTTCATTTATACTGACATTTATTTAGCAACTATAAGTGTCAGACACTGTGGTAAAGGGTGAAAATCAGAGGTGTCCTTCTTGGGTTCCTGTAAACTAGCCATCATCTGACATCTGACTTCAAGCTCGGGATCTAGGACATGCAAGGGCTGTCTGGAAAATCTCTAGCCTTATAATATGAAAAATAGAGACATACATGGCTAGACACTTTCCACACAGCTCCTATACACACTTTCATATTTCATAAGCTTGATGCTGATACCAGGTGACAGCTGGTCTGTATGATTTCCCTCCCTGAGACAAGAGGTGAATAATTCTGTCAAATGGCAAAATAATATGTCATCTTTTGTTATAAAATAATTGTGCTGATATATGTAGAAAATCTACTAGACCACCTCTGACTGCCCAACACACTGAGCTGATCCAATAGGCCCCTTGCCACATAGAAATGCCGAATGAAAGACAAGAAAAATATTTCCCACACAACCAAGTTTGATCAGAGAAAAAGAAATCTTTAGTTTCTAAAAATAGTGTGGAATCAAATCAGAGCTGATGCCAGTACAGATGAGGCTATCAGAGTTTCCGACAGGGATACAGACCTTGTAGGACAAGGGGCCTACATGTCTAACACCTACAAAAAAGACCAACAAATGTGAGTTTAGGCCTAAAGGGTGTAAAGAATGGAATTGAGCTCTTTACATCAACAAGCCATTGCCTGGGGGTTTGGAGAAGTAAAAAAAAAAAAATCACCCATGAAAATCAAACACTGGGTCTATACTATACACGATTTGAGGCCTTAACTTAGGAAATTTTCATGGTATAGAACCTTAAACCGATAATTTACCAGTACAGGGTCATTAAACCCCTAAGAATACAGTTAAAGCCGAGGCCAAGTATTTGTGTAGAGACATTTCATAGGCTATCTCTTCTTGGTTGTTGCAAAGGCACTTTGAATTCAACTGGAAATCATCCCTGCTTACCTAACCTAGGCTTTGGCCAATGTAATCTACTCATGAATGACCTCACTTCCCATTAAGGCACACAAATCTAGCCAGTATCTTGACATGTCACACTTATTCATCATTAAGGGTCATTGATTTTATCTTATAAATATCTTTCAGATACATCCATTTCCAATACCCCATCTCCGTCCGAACCCCTTTTCTCTTTTCCCAGTCTCCTAACTGGTCTATCCTGAATCCACTCTATCACATGGTACCATAAAAATTGTCATCTTGTAGGTCAAAATAGTCTGGGGGAGGCAATTTCATAAGGTTTACCCTACTATTTCTTGCCATCTGATCTCCACATTGTACACAGAATTAGATGGTGTTCAACATGTTTTTGAATAAGTTAAACATTTAAATCTATAGAATGGAGGACTAGAAAGACTAGATGCAGGGAGACCAGGGTGGAAGCTGGTGAAGGAGAAGGCAAAGGCCTGAATCTGAGGCAGGTTTTTCATGCATTACTTTGGCCAATCTTCTGAACATTCTATCTTTTGCTTTGGGCATTTTATAAACAAGCAAACTAGAGATACCAAATAACTTGTGCCAAGGGTCAAACAATGGTAGATCTAAGATGACAAACCGCAACATCTAACTCCACATTCTGTCCTCTTCCTATTAAAAAAGATACTGAGATAAGCAAAGGAGACAGCACGGAGCCCAGAAATGAAAGCCAGGTACTCTAATGTCTATTGATGCCAGAAAGATAATGCAGAGACCGAGACAGGCATAGGCAAGCTGGAAGGGGCATGCCCATCTAATTCTAGCTCTAACTTACTGTTGATGCATGGGGAACGAGGGCTCAGTATTTTTAGATTGCCCTATTTTTTGAGAGAGTTTCAACCCTGGATTTTTGGATGAAATCATTCTGATTTAAAACACCATGTGGAACACCCAGAATATATCTGCAGGGGGGAATGTGGATTATGGGTGCCCGTACACAGCCCAAATCTGTATGAATGGGGAGTCAGCAGTAAAGATACACTGCTTTCGGTACCTACCTATGCTTGTATCTTGCATGGAAAATATTTGGGTGGGGCCCCCATAAATAACCATTGCAAAAGTTATCCAACTTGAACTTTGATGACTCTATGGAACCGAGAAGCTAGAATCAGTTAATCTATAACTGGCTTTGCGATTCCAAGATCAGTATGTTCTGTTAAAGCAAACAGACAACTCACAGGAAGATAAGCATCTTTATTCCATGATCCCCAAGAAGGGAAGGAGGCTCACTGGCCACATTGGAGAATGTGTAGTTCGCTGACCGTATCTATTCTCCTTTCAAAGGCCATACAATCTGAAGATACACTGATAAAAGCCCTTATTTTAATTTCAACTCCCATTAAGACATAGATCACAGTCACTTTCAATATACCAGAGAGCACAGGAAAGTTCATTTTTATCTCTGGGTTCCTTTCCCCAGTATTTCTCACTGAAGAAATAAGAGAAGGTCCTAACTGCTCTTCCAAGAGAGAAGCCGTAATAAAATGAATATCTGCTTTTCAGTTGCAGTTCTTCTAACTGTGGAGGAACCTGGCATGGAGAAGAGCTTCACACATTTTCTGGATTTGTCCTTTGCCTGAAATCTAACCAACTACATGTATCAGAAATTATTGCAGTCTTTTTCCCCATGGTGTTTATTTGGGTGGAGTTAAATCACTTAAATCACCATGGCTTTCATGAAAGTTATGTAGCATTTTGTGGAGCATATTCCTGATCTGAGGTCTTAGAATTTCTCCTATGCTCATCAGCAATATTTTTTAGAGATAGTGTCTTGCTCTGTCACCCAAGCTGGAGCACAGTGACATGATCACAGTTCACTGCAGCCTCAAACTTCTGGGCTCGAGTGATCTTCTTGCCTCAGCCTCTTGAGTAGCTGGGGCTATAGGTGAGCACCACTATGCTCAGTTAATTTTTCAAAAATTTCTTTGTAGAGACAGGGTCTGGTTATATTGCCCAGGCTGGTCTCAAACTCCTGGCCTTAAGAGATCCTTTGACTCAGCCTCCCAAAAGTACAAGAATTATAATATAGGTGAGAGTCACTGCTCTTGGCCCTCATCTATAATTTAGTATTTTTTGTTGTTGTTGTTTTTGGAGACAGAGAGTCAAGCTGTCCCCCTGGGTAGAGTGCCATGGCATGCATCTCAGCTCACAGCAACCTCCAACTTCTGGGCTCAAGTGAGTCTCCTTGCCTCAGCTTCCCAAGTAGCTGGGACCACAGGCACCCACCACAGCGCTCGGCTATTTTTTTGTTGCAGCCATCATTATTGTCTGGTGGGCCCGGGTTGGATTCGAACCCGCCACCTTGGGTGTACGTGGCTGGCGCCTTAGCCACTTGAGCCACAAGCACCAAGCCCTCATCTATAATTTAAAAAGGCATCACAAGCAAATAGAATTCAGCAATAACCCACATATTCCTGGATCATGGAAAGAGGAATCATTTAATTTCTGTCCTGGATAGCTAGTATACTTAGATCAATTTTGTATTACTGAAGTTAGGGTAATTACTAGAACAAATAACTGGGCAGTTTTGTGTATTAATAGCACACAAAGTTGTTACTTCTATTTCAGTTCAATGCAGACTGCTAGGATGGGAGGATGCGGTGTTCTGTTCTACTCAGCGACAGAGGATTCAATCAGAGACTCAAGATCCTCCCATCCTGTGGTTCCACCACCCTGTTAGTCGAGATGTCAGCAAACATTCTCTGTAAAGAGCCTTACAGTAAATATTTGAGGCTTTGTGAGCATATGGTCTCTGTCACAACTGTTTAACTCTGCCAATATAGCACAAGAGCAGCTGTAGATAATATGTAAATGAAGACACATGGCTGTGTTTCAATAAAATTTTATTTACAAAAACAGGCAGCAGGTAGGATTCGGCCTGTCGACCATATTTGCCAAACTCTGCTCTTGGGCTTGATCTTCCTCTCCCTTTAGCCAGTGGATAAAGAAAGAGAGAACACCATGGAGGAGGCATGTGTAAAATTAATGCCTATCCCCATCCCCAGGAAATTGTTAAACAATGTTTGTAAATTTCTCCATGCAAAGGTCAATATGTAGCTCAGTAAATGACATCTGTCATCATTTTAAAATAATAAAATGCCTTTGATATTTACAGGAAGAAGTGGACATGTTTAATTAAGGGGTTATCAGGAAAGACTGGAGATGATTCTCAAAGCTAGGATAGGATTTTAGCAAACAGAAATGGGTGGACATCATGAACAAACATGTAGGAAAGCATGGTAGGTTGAGTACATGCATGCTGCTCAGTTTGACTATAATATTGGGCTATGTGGCGGGCTCTGGCAGACAGGTCTGGAAATATAAGAAAGCCTCAAATATCACGTATAAAGTCGAGATGTTCAGCAACTATAAGGAGCCATTTAAAGTTGTTGAGGAGTATATACACCAGTTCTCTCAAAATTTTGTTTGTAATTTCATTGTTTGAAACACGGACTGTGTTTCCTAACCCAGCATAAGCAATGAGAATTAGAATCCCAGGCTGGTCCACATCAGCCTGCTTTCAGGTGTTTATAACCCATAAATATATGCAAAGGAGAATTGCTTTACTCAACCAATATCTCAAACATGCCCAGAAGATTATTCAGCTATATAATTACATAAATGCTACTCCGATTATCACTGTTTTCATCTGAAATGAGCTTTCAGAGGACAAGTTTCTCAGTTAACACGTACAAAGATTTATTGCCAACTATTAAAATTCCTGGAAGGGTGTGCCAGGATAAAATATAGACTCAATTTTTTGCCAGCTTCTCTGAATACTGAGAAGTGCTCTGCATAAGGTGGAGCTATGAAGTCAGAAGCGTGTTAGATAGGCCTGCATTTCTAAGTCCCTAAAAAGAACTACTCATCTCTAACTGATGCAAACCTGTCGGGCTTCTTTGTCAGAGCTCATCTGTGTTGAAAGCTAGAAACACCCCCTTCCACCACCTGCTGGAGAAATCTCTTCTAATATTCAAGCGTGGTCTACCTAAATTGCCATTGTGTGGAAGGCCTCAAAATTGCAGGGACCCAAAGCCAGTGCCTCATGCTAATGTTTAATGTGTATGGTTATTTATTCTTTCACTTATTCCGCACATATTTCTGAGAAACTGTGTTGGTGCTAGAGGAAGTAAAAGCAGTCCATGAGAGTCAGACGTGACGAAAGGGTTAATGAGGCAATATTATAATTTATTTCATGGGGTACATCCATGTCAAAGTAGTACATAGGAAAATAAAAATTTAAAACTATCTATGGAGTCAGAGAAAGCTTTTCCTAAGATATAGTATCTGAGTTGAGACAGCATCTCAGGCAAAGAAACCAGCAAATACCCAAAGCCTGGGATTTAGAGTGTTGTGTCTAGTCAGTGAATGGTTGTTGAGGAGATGGATGGTAGGTGGATGAAAGAACGGATGAAAAGATGTGAGGAAACCTTCTTTTAAGGTTGTGCATTGTCCAACATTCCCTTCTACCCAAAATAAGCCAGCTGCTCCTTCCTCACAGATCTCTGATGTAGCTTAACGTTTGGCTTCATTTAGCTTTTCTTACTCCATTTAACTTCTTACTTAAGTTAAAAGTTAAAAATCCTGACACTGAGGGGTTTTCCTTCTAATGCCCAATTTAAGCAAATGGGATGCTGACTCTAACCCACGTGAGCCCAGGGCTGAGCTGGTGCCGGAGGGAGAGTTCAGAGGAGACCTGATCTGGGCCACTGATAAATGATCCTCTCACTGGAGAATCAACAGTGACCCTCAAGAAATAAATCAAAACAAAGGTAGCTGGTAAATTGCAGGATTTGGATTCAAAGTTATACAAGAATTTGGGTTGTTCACAATCATCAATACGGCAGAAGCTTCAAAGTTCTGTCTCTTCTCACAGATAATTCTGTGCAATGCTTTGTGAAGATAAGATTCCTGGAGCACATCGACAAGGTTTGAATATGACCATCCTGAAGAACTCCGGTTTCTTCCTTCCCTGACTGCATGCTTGGTGTGGCAGACACTTTCTTTGCTTGCTTTTGTCCTTCTCCTTTCCCCACCCCCATCACTCTTCCCTCTCCCCGATGCCCTTACATACCCAGAGTAAAGCTTGATAGTGTAAATTGAACAATACTATGAAACTCAGTAGTAAGAGACAGACATGAGGGAGGCTGGTGAAAACCCCAGGATGAGAAGTCAGGAGGCAGAGGTCCCAGGAGCAGAGCAGCCCTCAGATCTTCATGTGGAGTTGGGCCATATTCCTTGCTCTGCTGCACAAATTTCCCTTTGTCTTTTCTGCATCTCTAACTCTTGTCACAGGATGATCAAAAGGCATCCTCTTACAAAGGTCCCTTGATATTCATCCGCCTTGTATTTAAAGACAGATTTAGCACTCCACTGAAAAGACTCACATTTAAATCTCTGCAGAGATAGCTGAGACAGTATCCTCTAACACGAACCTTCCTCTAAATTGTCTATGGATTTGTAGCTATCTAAAGGATATTAAGTGTAGATGTGAATGCTTGAAAAAAGCTCATTTTTGACTCACAACACTGTTACTGAAAAATGTTTATATTTTTAAAAAGTTCAAGTTTATATTTGGTATAAACTTGAACCCAACAAGGCTTCTGATAAGAATGTAAGTAGGACCATAGCTATAGCTATGAGGGTGCTCATTAAGGCTTTGTGGTTAGCAATAAAAAATTGGAAACAACCATAGGGAAATGGTTTAATTCATATGATGGGATACCATGCAAAGAAAATAGTGTTCTAGAAAAATATTACAGACAAGGGAAATAGTCATGATGTATTAAGTTTAAAAAGGTGATTTTAAATTAATATAAATAGTATGAGTTCATGATAAGAGGGAATGGGATTGAAAATTATAACATTGCAACATTAGCATTCTTTACTCTCCCTCCAAAGTGAAGTTAATCTGCATGCTTTGGTTCCTCAGGCTACCACCACCAGGATCCTAAGCTGCTTTTACTGTCCCCATCAAGGACATCTTTAAGAAAAGCTAAGCATTTACCTGTTTTTCTTCAGAAAAACGCTTTGATTTTTGTGATGTGTGATCAGAATAATGTATAGAGAGCCCAAACTAGAGAGGGAGAAAAAAGAAGGGCTTCCATCCAAAAGGCAGCAACGAAGAATATTTTCCAGCTCCATCCATGTAAACATAAAAGAGGCACAGTCTCCCTTTTTTTAATGCTGCATAGTATTCCATGGTATACCTATACCATAATTTAGTAAAGTATCTCAGGAAAGGAAAAAAAAAATCCAATGGGCCAGTGCCTGTGGCTCAAAGGAGCAGGGAGCTGGCCCCATATACTGGAGGTGGTGGGTTCAAACCCAACCCTGGCCAAAAATGCAAAAAAAAAAAAAATTATCCAATGTATTCAGTACTACTGTGAAACCAAATTATAATCACTCACAGTTGCATATGAAAAATGAAATACAACTATAGCCTAGGATGAAAAGGAAGGGGAGGGAGAGGGGAAGGGAAGGGGGATGGGTCAACAGAGGGAGGGTTAGAAGGAGGACCACACCTATGGAGCATACTGCAAGTACAAGTTGGATCTATCAGGTGTAGAACACAAATGTCTTAAAGCTGTAATTGGGTAAATGAGGTGAAGGCTATGTTGATTAGTAGGATGTAAGCACTCCTATTTGTACAATCGACACATTGAATCCCATAATGGCATAAAAGTATTCATGATCTATGTACAAATGACTTAATAAAAAATAAATAAAAGGCAGCTATGTCTACATAACAGAGCATTGCAATACACAAAGGAGGTATCTTTTTTTTTTTTTGAGACAGAGTCTCACTTTGTGACCCTCAGTAGAGTTCCACAGCATCATAGCTCACAGCAACCTCAACCTCTTGGGCTCAAGTGATCCTCTCATCTCAGTCTCCTGAGTGGCTGGGACTCCAGGCCCCACCAAAATGCCCCAAACTCCTGAGCCAAGTGATCCACCCACCTTGGACCCCCAAAGTGCAAGGATTACAGGCATGAGCCACCACGCTGGCAAAGGAGGTTGTCTTGAGCTAGAGAAGAAGTGTTTTCTAGGAGGTGTGGAAGAGCCTCAAGATGTGAAGAAACTGTATAGTGGAAGAGAGTCATGAAACTTTATTATGGAAATGTATGCAAATCTTTTCATGGTCTGGGAGAAGTGGCAATCATGTATTTGAGTACTTTAACAATTAATTTTGGTTCTGGACCCCAAACTGCATAAGGTTCTTCAATTTATATCAGACTTATATACACAACCACAACAAAAATTAAAGACAGCAGATTTAGGTCAGGGTTGGGGGCTCATATCCGTAATACCAGCACTCTGGGAGGCCAAGGCAGGTGGATAACTTGAGCTCAGGAGTTTGAGACCAACCTGAGCAAGAGTGAAACCCCCTCTACCCCCATCTCTAAAAAATAGCCAGGCATTATGGCAGGCATCTGTAGTCCCAGCTACTTGGGAAGCTGAGGCAAGAGGATCACTTGAGCCCAAGAGTTTGAGGTTCCTTAAACTATGACACCATGGCACTCTACCGAGGGCAACTGAGTGGGACTCTGTCTTAAAAAAAGAAAAGACAGTAGATTTATTCACCAAGGTATTCATGTGAATAGGGTGAAATTGTTTTATTCTTTTTACTATCTATATTTTCTAAATTTTCTAGCTACGGGTCTGTATGTATATGTATATATGTAATTTTTTCTTTCAATTCTCAAATAACGCCTAGGAGTATACACTGTGATGATGGAGATTTTACATACTAGGTAACTGAGGCATAGAAAGAGAGGATTAGTAACTTGCCCAAAGTCACAGAAGACAGTACATTTGAGAAAAACCAATAAATAAATAAATACAACAAAAATAAGATAGTCCGTTTGGCACCGGATGACATAAGTTCAAACCATGTAGGTGCACTTATATGGAGATTTTTTTCAATAAAATCTACACATAACAGTGCGCCTGCCTCTCCTGCCTCCCCCTCCACCTTCTCCACCCCTTTCCGCCTCTGCCACCCTGAACAGCAAGACCAGCTCCTCCACCTCCTCAGCCTACTCAGGGTTAAGATGATGACAGTGAGGACCTTCATGATGATCCCCTTCCACTTAATGACTAGTAAATATATCTTCTGTTCCTTATGATTTTCTTAACACCATTTTCTTTTGTACAGCTCTATAATTGTAAGGGTACAGTATAAATGCATATGACATATAAAATATGTGTTAATCATTTACATTACCAGTAAGGCTTCTGGCTAATAGTAGGCTTTCAGTAATGTTTTGGGGGCTTCAAAAGTCATACATGCACAGATTTTTTTACCATGTGTGAGGTTGTCACCCTAATCCCTGCATTGTTTGAGGGTCAACTGTAACCGAAGCATTAGGAAGTGACCCCAGCAACTTAAGTCCAAAACAAGTGCTCCAGGCACTTATGCTAAATACACAGCTTCTTATTCTTTATTTCGCACATTTTCAAATGAAATATTTCCATTCTACAAAGAAGTATAATAATGAGACTAAAATGATGAATGTTCAGGGACCCGTGGCAGCATGCTACCCTAATAAATATTAATATGTAAAGAAAAAAGGGCAAATATAGCTAAAATGTTTTAGTAATGAAGATTGTATTCATTAAAAGCAATGAAAGGTGAAATAACAAATAGACTACAGTTGTTCATGTCCCAGTGAAGCCTGCCCACCTGGTAACATTTTCTCAAGGAGGGTGGAAGGAGCCAAAGAGATTATAAGATGGCAGTGGTGTGAAGTTTTTTTTTGTCCTGACCCCCACCCCCTGCCAAATTTCAGAAGAAACAGCTTCTCCGGAATTTGGTAATTATCATTTCCTTGAGTGTTTTGTATAATCCTACTACATATATAGACTTTCCTTAAATACAGCATGGCTTTGCCTGCTTTATAGATTGTATGCATGGAATCATAATTGCCATCGAAATATGATGGTCAGTGTTGATCCCTGACAACTTAATCTACTGTGTCTTCAACTTGCTTTAATTTTGTTTGTTTGTTTTTTTGTTTTTTAGAGACAGAGTCTCACTTTATTGCCTTCACCTCCAATACCTAGGCTTAGGCAATTCTCTTGCCTCAGCCTCCCAAGCAGCTGGGACTACAGGCACCCGCCACAACGCCCGGCTATTCTTTTGTTACAGTGTGGCTGGGACCGGGTTTGAACCTACCACCCTCAGTATATGGGGCCAGCACCCTACCCACTGAGCCATAAGCGCCGGCCCTGCTTTAATGTTGTTATCCCTTTGTCTCTCTGTGCTGGATTCTGAGTGAATTTTTCAGTACTACCTACCAATTCATTAATTATCTCTACAAGCATGAAACTTTGTATTTCAAAAACCATATTTTCTTCTATTTTCCAGGATTTCATCTTTCAACAGTTTTATTGAAATATAATTCACATAGCATATGATTCACTATTTAAAATGCACAATGCAGGTGTCTTTACTATGTTCACAGAACTGTGCAACCATCATAACCATCAATTTTAGAACATTTTCATTATCCAGTGAAGAAACTCCACCACCCTTTGTAGTCCTTCCCCATTTCTCTCCTCTTACCTCTACCACTTTCCATCCTTTCCTTCTACCCCCTGGCCACAGTCACTTGCACAGTTTCTGCTATTGCCTATTCTGACTATTACTGTTACTCCTCCCATATAACCATGATTGCAGAACCGTGACCTCTCCATCTCCCCTCCTTACTTAATCACCCACACCTCTGATAACCATCATTCTGCTCTCTTCTTCTATGAGATCAACTTTTTAGATTCCACCCATGAGTGAGATCATATGGGATTTGTCTCTCTGTGCCTGGTTTATTTCACTTACTTCCAGGGTTATCCAAGTTGTCACAAATGACCGAGTTTTATTCTTTTTATGGCTGAATAGTATTCCATTTGTAATAGTAAGAATTGCCATCTTATCGCTAACTCATAACTCTTTCTTTTCCACTGCTTAATTGTGTGCTTGCTTAAAAGTCCCCAGGAACCGGCCTTGAACAACTAACCCTGAAACCAAGATTGCAGGATTCCTCCCTTGGAGGAAAATGCTGAACAATTAACCTTAAACTCTGTTGTGGTCTAGGTGATGCAGGCCAGACTGTCAGATGGCCATTGCTCAAGATAACTGTCACAACAAGATATACCGACCAGCATTAGCCAGGTCCTGCACCTATGTTCCCAGAATTCCTTTCCCTTTAAAATCCATAATGCAGACTAAGGAATTTGAAAGGTTTTTTGTGACAATAGTTTACCTTCTCCTCAGGGTGCCAGCTCTTGAATAAACCTGCTTTTCCTATCACCAACACTGGTTTCTCAAGTCTGGCGTTTTGAGCAGTAGGCAGCTGGTCTAGCGCTCAGTTACACACTGTGTCTATGTACCACATTTTCTTTGTTCTTTCATCCATTGATAGACACTTCCTTTGATTCCATGTCTCAGCTATGGTAAATAGTGCCACAGTAAATGTCAGAGTACAGATGTCTTTTTAACCCACTGATTGCAGGTCTTTGGGATATATACCCAGTAGTGGAATTATTGGATCACATGGTAGTTCTAGTCTTAATATTTTGAGAGCCTCCATACTGCTTTCCATAGTACTTCTACTAATTTATATTTCCACCAACAGTGTGGAAAGGTTCCCTTTTTCCCATATCCCCACCAATCATTTTTATCTTTTGTGCTTTTGATAATAGCCATTCTAACACCTGTGGAGTGATAAATCTCCTTATTGTTTTGATTTGCATTTCTCTGATTATTAGTGATTTTGAGCATTTTTTCATATAACTGTTGACCATTTATATGTCTTCCTTTTTAGAAGTGTCTATTCAGATCTCTTGCCCATTTTTCAATAGGGCTATTTGTTTTCTTGCTATTGAGTTGTTTGAATTCCTTACATATTTTACATATTAACCTCTTGTGAGATATAAGTATGAAAACATTTTCTTCCATTCAGTAGATTGTCTCTTCTGCTAATTGTTTCTTCTGCCATGAAGAAGCTTTTTACTTAGATATAATCCCATTTGCCCAATTTTGTTTTTTGCTGCCTTGCTTTTGAGGTCTTATCCAAAAAGTCTTTGCCAATACCCACGTTATGAAGTATTTTCCCTATGATTTCTTAGAGTAGTTTCATAACATAGGGTTTCACATTTAAGTCTTTTTTTTTTTCACATTTAAGTCTTTAAGTCTTCAATCCATTTTGAGTTCATTTTTGTACGTGGTGAGAGGTAGGGAACTAATCTCATTCTTCTGAATGTGGGTGTTCAGTTTTTCCAGCAAAATTTATTGAAGAGGTTGTTCTTTCCTAACTTGTGTTCTTGGCACCTTTGCCAAATATCAATTGGCTGCAAATACTTGGATTTATTTCTGGGCTCTCTATTCTGTCCCATTGGTTTGTCTGGTTTTTTTTTTTATTTTTTTATTTTTATTGAATGGTAACTATGTACATTAATGCACTTCTGGGATACAGTGTGGAGTTTTCACATGCAATCCGAAATACCTCCATCAAACTGATCAACACAGCCTTCATGTCATTTTCTCAGTTATTGTTTTAAAACATTCTCATTCTACTCTTAGAGAGATTCACTTGTACCCCTGTAAGATAAACCTCAGAAATGGTCCGTCCAATCCTCCTCCCTCCACCCTTCTCCCTCCCTTCTCCCTCCCCCCTCACCAGGTTTGT
>CAUYQV010004094.1:0-22612 GCA_963574575.1 Galagoides demidoff
TCTCATCCAGACTTATTTTTTCCCTTCTAGCAATTAGCATCAGCTTAGAGCAGTTTCTTACTTAAAGGCTGGTCGTATCCAATGCAACTTTTATGTAGATAAAATAAACACAGGAACACAAACAGGGAGCTTTGACTAGATTTCCAGACTTCTAGGACACTCATTTCCCAGCCTGCTGAGCTTTCAGGGTTTCTAGATCAAGTTGTACCCAGCACCCGGGCCGAGAATGGCCGTTCTGCTGTGAAGAGGGGTGAAGGAGCGTGTGAGGCTGCTGAAAATCAAGTGGCAGGGAAGAGCCAAGAGTCAGTTTTCATTTAGACACAGTTTATCCAACTTCACACATAGAGGGTAATTGTTCTGAAAGGCTCCCTGTCAATGTGTCGGACCATCATCTTCCTGCGGCTGGTCATTTTGTGAGCATGGAGTGTGCAGAAGTGGCCTCTGGCCCCAGATCCTGTGATTTGCAGCTCAGGGCCTTCCCTGGCTGTGCTTGCCTGTGACGTCAGTCAACCCAGGCTGCCTGTCTGAGCCAGACGTGTGAGCCGGCCGTGCGAGGCCACCACTGCTCCACGCTGTCTTAAGCCCACAGCCCCCTCCACTCCTCCCAAACTGGAGAACCCACCCTGTCTGCTCGGCTCTTTTCAGTTTCCTTCTGTTGAAATTACTGTCCCCTATAAATTCTTCCAGCACTTTCTCCTGGCCTCCAGGATTGTCAGCTACCATAATCTTGTGTATCTCTGATGTGGCTAATTGCTAGTAAAGAATTTTACATTTAGTTAACATTCCAGTTTTGTTTTGTTTTGCTTTTAAATCCACTCACTGGATGAAACCCAGTATTTACATGCCAGGGCAGCAGAGTGAGGGCTGAGTGTTTCTGCATATCGGGGTAAAAGGGGATGGGAAGTGGAAAAGCCACTGCCAGTGACCCCCATGACGCTGGTTCAGGAAGGCTGCACTGGGAAAGGAGGGGCATGACCTCCCCTGTGGGCATGCGAGGGGGCAGTGTTGGTGGCTTCTGCCCTCACATGTGAACTCTTGGGGAATGACCAAGGGACAGGGAGGAGAAGGCAACAGTCACAGACTCCGCAAAACTTGAGCAGGATGGACAGTTCCCAGGGTGAAGCGTCTCTCTTGCCTGAATGGGAGAGGAGGGCTCATTGCAAGGGTACAGCGGGTGGGCGTGTGGACCATTCATAGGCAGGAAGTAGAGAAAGACACGTGGGCCCACTGAGATATGGGAACAGCCTGCCTGTCACTTAATGTCTCCCTAGACAGCAGGGAGGGAATAACCACACACAGAAGCCTGAGTGTCCCCCGTGGCTGGGGCTGTGAGTGAGGACAGTCTCTAGGCCAGGGAGGGGCTGACCGTGCACCACCCCAAGTCATGTGTTCATCTGTCTTTACGGACCTTTCACAAAGTAATTCCTAAAACTTGGCATCCTCCTGCCCCCAGTAAGTCAATTGCTTTACAGAGAACTTAGCTACTTTACAGACACTGAGCTACTCTGAAATGGTCTGCAGGCTTTGCATCAGAATCACTCACAGGGGACAAAAATCCCCACAGGCCAGGGCCAGAGCTTGCTTGATAACACACACACACACACACACACACACACACACACACACTCTCTCTCTCTCTCTCTCTCTCTCTCTCTCAGAGGAAGTGGGCAAAGGGGAAAAGCTTTGTGTTACCTGCCCATGGAGGAAGCTACATGCTTAAAATGCAAGGAGCCATTGCTCCACAATACCTAGCTACCATTAAAATACGTAAAAAGCCTTTATCGGGCACTCAGGCTTTCCTCAATGTGTTTTCCTTTGCAGTATTATAATCAGAGGAAGCTATAAAGTAACTTAATGTAGCAGAGATTGAATTGCTATAAAATAACTTACTGTAGCAAAGGTTTGAATCCGAAAGTCACACTCTCACCCCCCTTCTCTGCTTAGCCCCAGGAATTCTGGTAAGATTTTTTTTTGTCAGTTTACCAAGAGAATAACTTGTGATTATCTCCTGTCATCAGTGGCAGTCAGAGCTAATGAGAGACTTAGAAATCTAGGAGAGTCTGTGATGTGGCGGTCTGGGGCCCTCGTCTTGGGAGGTTTGTGTTTGATCAGTAAACGTGCATTCTAGAAAGTGCTACCGGGCAGGGGAAACAGTTAATTTTCAGGGGCTTTTTAAGCTTCTCTCAAATCATATCCTACTTGTTCTAAATGGTTTTCCAAAATGCTTGGCGTTTAACATCTGTTTCTAGGTATCGCTTTCTCTTTAGAAAATTAAAAGTCCACAAACACGATTTGCCTGCTTGTTTCACATTCCAAGGGCTGGGCACTGGTGTGTTGGCCTCTGTGCAGGGAGATGTTTCTTGAGCTGGTGTGCTCAGGGCCACACGTGAAGACTCAGTCCTGCTTCCCCCACCATCTCTAGTACACCCAGCTTCAGAGACACCTTATTCTTGTTTGTGAGCAGTGGTACCATCCAGAAGGGCCTGGAGACCTGTTCCATCTCCCACACATGCTCCGTTCCCCGCTGCAAGAAGCAGGCTGGGTCCTCAGAATGTGAGATTTCCAGAAGTACAGTGATAAAAAAGTGTTTCGGGAGTTACTGGGAAGACATCAACAGCCACATAGCCTGGGATGTCATTTGTCCCAGTAGCCACATCATCACTAAGAGGGGAATGGTTGAGGTGGAATTTCTCTTTCAGCTCAAGAATCGAATGAGTTAGGGAGCTAGGAAGTATCTGAGTGGGAGTAGGTGGCAAGGACAGGAAACACGAGTTGAAAAAAGACCCAAGTGGGTCGCTGTGTCCTGTTGTTTTGCATTAGAGATGAAGGACCCTCTGAGTTCTGCTTGGAGGACTGACGGTCTGGCCCAGGGTCTAGCTCAGGGGTCCTCAAACTTTTTAAACAGGGGGCCAGTTCACTGTCCCTCAGACTGTTGGAGGGCTGGACTACGGGCCCCGGGACGAGTCAGCTGCTAAGCAGGGCAGGCAGCAGCGGCAGCAAAAACACCCAGCGGGCCGGATAAATGTCCTAGGTGGGCTGCATGTGGCCCACGGGCCGTAGTTTGAGGACACCTGGTCTAGCTGATATGCTGCCATGCATGTGCCAGCCCTGGGAGCTCAGGCCTCTGGGTGGCTTCCTCGGGGGAGTCATGAGAGCTCAGCTGCTAGACCCCAGGTGCACCTGCTGCTAGGGGCCGCCTTCCCCTTCTCACCGCTCGCGCTTGGCTTCCAGAGAACCGTGGGTCACAGCACAGAGAACACGCCGTAAATACTGGGCGAAAAAATGAGTGACTAGATGAAAGTGATGGCGGTGATGGAAATGGGAAAGGGACATGTGAGACTCTGGGGCCGTGGTTTTCTCACGCCTACGGAGTGCCCTAGTGAAGACAGTTTAGGTGAAAATCTGATGCATCCTTATTAAAGAGAAAATATGAAAATGCTCGAGCAATCTGCCTTGTCTACTGGGCTTAAGTGAAAGACAGTATATCAGCGCTCGCTGCCCCCTGCTTGGTTTTAATAAACTAAGTATTGGTTCACTCTGCACCGGCATTGTGGAAACGGCATCTTCCTCAGAAACCAGCTGGCCCCGGGAGGGGCAGTGTCTTGTCACGACTGTCAGCTGTCTTGTCGTTTCCTGTTATTATAAAGGCCTACTGATTATGGCTTAGAAAAAGCTGATACAGATCTAAAATAATCACCACGTAAGACAAAGGCTCCGTTCCTCCCCTCTCCTTCCTCTGTGCCACCTGACCCCCTTCTCCAGAGGACGCGAGGAAGTGGGGTAACACGACCCGCTCCACTGGCAGTTGGTTTCAACTGGGCAAACCATGATGGTGAGAGCAGGACCCAGAGGTTTATTAAATGTTAGGTACCGTGCTAAACCCGGAGAATGTATTGTCTCATTTACACACAGGGAAGGGTTTTTACCGTCCTGGAATGCAGATGTGGCTCCAGGGCTGAGAGTAGTTGGGGAGATGTGCTGGCCTGTGAGCCTGCACCTCTGCCAGCCCCCAGGCTAGGCATGCACACTGTCCCAGCCATGTCTCTACGCTGCTCCTTGTTGGTACAGATGCCAGAAGCCACCAGATGATCCTTTAGCCTGCTGCAGGTGCCACAAGCCTCGGCTGTCCCATTGACTCAAAGCAGATGTCCCTGGGGATTGGCTGTGGGGTTACTGGGCTCTCCCAGGCCTGACTGCAAACATTTTCTTCTCATTCCATTTTTCTCCATGCAAGCCCCTTCTTGCTAAAGCTAGGGAATTTCCAGGAGGTGATTGATAACCTGTAGTAAATGCAGGTCCAGCTACCCAGCCATCAGCTAGGAAGGGCTGCGTCTGGGAGGGAGGGAATAATGTGGGCCCTGTTTTTAGCTCCTAGGGCGTCTCCTGGTAGCTGATGTTGGGAGCCCTCCCTGCAGTGTTCCCTGGCCCTCCCTGGGAAGACGCTCTGAGCGTTGAGTCCTGGTAGGCCTGGGGATGCCCCCACATAATGATAGTTTGTAAGATGACTGCTGGTGTGGAGGGGCAGGGTAATCTATCAGTGGGGCGTTGTGTGGCTGGGAATGTCAGCACATGTCCCCGAGGGAGGTTTCTGCTGAGGAAGGAGGACTCCAAAGTATCTTCTTGACTTGAAGTTCCAAATTGTCGGTGTTATTTTAATCCATAACACAAATGGCCTCATTTAAACAGCTGACGTGAGCAGAAGTGGGGGATTTGTGGCACACCTTTCTTAAGGCTTGTGGCCCCTGTAGAAAGGATGTTCTTCAAAGATGCCATGGCTCAGTGTAGGAGGTTCCAACACTCTCCATGGAGGACAGCTCAGAGCACATAGCCAGGGACTGCCTACCTGCATGGCCCTCCACGAAACCACCTGCCTATTCTCTATAGCTGTGGTCCCCAAACCCCCGGCTGTGAACTGGTACAGATCCATGGCTGCACAGCAGGCTAGCAAGGGAAGCTTCACCTGTATTTACAGCCGCTCCCCATCACTCCAGGCACTGCCTGAGCTCCACCTCCTATCAGATCAGTAGCAGCATTAGATTCTCATAGGAGCAGGAACCTTTCTGTAAACTGTGCATGTGAGGGATCTAGGTGGTGAGCTCCTTATGAGAATCTGACACCTGATGATCTGAGGTGGAGCTGAGAGGCGGCTGCAAATCAGATCATCATTAGCAGAGAGGGCTGTCTGCACAGAGACCATAATAAATCAACTGCTTACAGACGCATATCAACCCCCAACCCTACCCCACCGCCATGTCTTCCATGGAACTGGGCCACCATCGTGGTCCCAGCCTTTTGGCACCGGGGACCAGTTTCTCTCCTTCCTTCATTGTATTTCTTCACTCTCTCCTGCTTCTTCTTCCCACGCAGGTTGGCATGGGTCTACATGAGCAAGGCTTATCTTCAGAGGTACCCCCTTCTATAAGCGCTTTGCTTAGTCCCTGACTTTGTTACATACATTAAAAAAATACCCTACTAGAATTTTCCCTCCAGTTTCTAAGATGGCAGATGGCTCCATCTTTCATGTCAGCACCAGGTGTAAATTCACTAACTGATGAAAAGGAAACAACAACCCCAAACCCCGGTCCCCAAGTCAGGGCCCCCGGAGCCCTCAGACATCTCCTACATACCTCACTCTTGCAAAAGGTCTGTCTTAGACCTTGCAAAATCAAAAGTCTGAGGTTAAAGGGCTAACCCAAAGACGATTCAGAAAACGACTGGCAACCACCAAAAGAGCCATTTGGGTCCATTTCTAGCCATCGGAGTTTGAGAACATTGTGGTCCTGGTACACAGCAAGTTGGCTCTGCAGCACAGATGGCTTCTACATGGGGTTTTCTTCTCCTCATTCTGAGCTCATCTTTGTGGAAGCTGGACCTACACACAGAGTTCAAAGCCAGTGTGGCTGAGGAGCTGTGACTTCAAGGGCGCCCATCCAGGTATATCAGTAGGCCCTTTTCCAAGATGCATCCAACTGGGTTACCGCCGTGCATGTTGGTACTGTGAGTGCCTTTGTCCGGTTTTCCTACATTCCTTATTCGTGTGTCTAAACTTAGCATCATTAGTAAGCTCAAAAATTTTTTATGCTTCCTCTTCCAGACTGGTTGTTATGTTTGTGTTATTTTTAAAGAAGTAACTAAAAAGTAACCTCCTGGAATGCCTGTCAGATACTTTATTTCAACTGCGCCAGTGCTATTTGTCCTCTATAGTCATTCATCGGGACGTGGTACACAGCAGTGTGACCAGGCATTTGTGAATTTTCTGGTTACGATTCTGCCAGTACAGCCCTCACTGCTTGTTCACTTTGGACTTTGCTGAACAGGGATTTTCATCCATTATGTTTTCAGAGCAGCGTTATCTTGTCTGACTGATCTTTAATTTATGCTAACCTCTATACTTCAGTCTTAATCTTCTCCTGACCCTGTATTTCCCCTTTCCAAAATTAGCCGCTTTGTTGCCCTGTGTCAGAGGGCTGTTTGCAATACACCAAGGCAAGCTGGAAAATGCAGGCTTCCAGGGCAAGAGGGCATTAAGAACAAATTTTCAGAGGGGACGATGTCTTCTCCCATAAGCATGTCAGGTACTTAACACTCGGCCTGGCAAATATGAGTCCAAAGAGATGCCTCTGCCAGCCTAGAAAGAAAGTTACTCCTATTTATTTATTTTTAATTTTTTTTTTAAAGGAATGGGGATCTTGCTGTGTCATCCAGGCTAGAGTGCTGTGATGCCATCATAGCCTCAAACTCCTGGGCTCAAACAGCCCGCCTGCCTCAGTCTACCAAGTAGCTAGGACTATAGGCAGCCACCACCACACCTGGCTAATTTTTAAATTTTGGGTAGAGTTGGGGTCTTATTTTGTTACCCAGGCTGGTCTTGAGGTTCTGGGCTCAAGCAGTCTTCCCGCCTTGGCTTCCCAAAGTGCTGGGATTATAGGCCTGGGCCTGGCCTTCTCTTGGTCTTTGAAGCCATAGCTACAACCTTTATGTTTAGCTTGTCTATCTGCAGACCAACGCCTGACCCCCTGGGTGGGGGAGTGGCTTTAGGAGAATAGGCGGGGCAAAATGACATAATCATCCACCCATCTAGAATATGACATCAGAGTTTGAAGGCGATTGAGAGCAGTGGGCACCTGCTAGGCTGCAGAACTGGAAACCGGGAAGGAGTCACAGAGCCAGGACATGGCTCCAGGTGGGGTCCCTCTGCCCTCCACCCTGACTGCCACAGCCAAGTTCAACTGACCAACTTTAGAGGCCAGTCCGTGGAGGTCCGGGTTCAGGAAGGGGTAACTGTAATGTCTGTTTCACTTCCCACAGAACCCCAGGTTCAGCCAGGTAGACAACAAGCCTCTACTCATTTTTTTTTTTCGTTAAGCCACCCATCCATGTCCCTGGGTATCAGGCACAATGCTAGGCTGTCACTGCCCAGATGGTAACCAGTCATCGCAGCTCATAAGGAGTTTGGAGTCCACTGAAGATAATTAGAGTGTGTGAGACACTGGTTAAAGTCATTTCAAATATTGCCATTCTGAGTACACTTTTACTTTTCAAAGAAGGACATCATTTTTCTTTTCTTTTCTTTCTTTTTTTTTTTTTTGGAGACAGAATCTCATTTTGTCACCCTGGGTAGAGTGTCATGGCCTTATAGCTCACAGCAACCTCAAATCTTGAGCTCAAGAGTTCCTCTTGCCTCAGCCTCCTGAGTAGCTGGGATCACAAGCACCCAGCACAACCTTCAACCTTCAGGCAGTTTTCTTTTCTTTCTTTCTTTTCTTTTCTTTTCTTTTCTTTTCTTTTTTTTTTTTTTTGGTGAAGACAGAGTCTTGCTCTAGCTCAGGCTGGTCTCAAACTCCTGAGCTCAAATAATCTGCCTGGGCCACTGCACCCGGCCCATCATTTTTCTATTGTGATTGAGAATGAGTCAGGTGATCTAATAGAAAGTTCCCCTAATTATTCTCACAATTAGCTCCCATATGTGATATGAGCTAACAGAAAGTTCCAATTTTGCTCATCATTAGCTCTCATGCATGCAGTAAATAGGTTTGCTAGTTTTCCACTGAATGTCATTCAGATTTCAAATATTTTCCCAGTAGTTTTTATCAGTTATTTCCTTGGCCACCTCTCTTCTTTCCGTGGTGAGACATGGAGCTGTTAGCAGGTGTAACTGCTGTCTCGTCTCCATCCTGGTCACTTAGGAATACTCTATAACAGCGGTTCTCAACCTTTGGGTTGTGGCCCCTCCATAACAATGAAAATACATCGCGGCATTAGGAAGGTTGAAACCACTGCTCTATAAAGACCCTGCTTATCCCTGGGAACTTATTGATACCGTTTGTTTGGGCTATCATGTTTTACACTTTCCTTTCCTTATCTTTTTTTTTTTTTTTGCAGTTTTTGGGCAAGGCTGGGTTTGAACCCGCCACCTGGCATATGGGGCTGGTGCCCTACTCCTTTGAGCCACAGGTGCCGCCCTCCTTATCTTTTTTTTTTCTCCCACTCAGTGTTAATGTGTTCAGCAGTGTCCTTGTAAAAAGTCCCATTGTTAACTTAAAAAAATTGTAAATTATTAGTTTCATTTTCTCTGAAAAGAAAAGTGGGATTTCATCTTACTTCCTCAAAAGTATTAAAAAATACATTCTTGGCTTTGAAGCCACGTGAGATGCCACACATTTCAGCTGGGAACGGGTATCTTCGAGCGAAGCCAAAAGAATATCCACGCTTGATAAGTTGTCTAAGGGAGAAAGTCACCAAGCTGACCCCATCTGGGCTCCACTTATGCCCGTCAGGGCCTGGCTCTGACAAGGTATAAAATAGATGTTTATTAATTACACGTTTTGACAGACTTCTTTGTCATGCGGTTTCTATCTTAAAATAGCTTATTTAAAATTGCCCAGATGACTCGTGTTTTCATTCAATTGGCAATTCCGCAACGTTTTGGGGTGGAGAAGGAAACTGACCACGTTCCTGCTGCAGAAAGCGACAGTCTGTTTGTATTCTTGTCCTCTTTATGTCGTCTTTTATCTGTCTTCTGATTACGCTCCTGGCGTGTACACGCAACAAATAGCACCTTAGGATTTCAGCCGCCTCTCTGCGCACGCGGTGAAACCCGAATAGGAGTTGAGAAAATGGGCCACAGCCACACAGAGCAGCGTCCTCCACAAAGTGGGGCACCCCAAGGATGCTCACAGGACTGGAAGGAGAGAGAGTGGGGCTTAATGAAGCCTGGCCGTGTAGAGAGTCTCCTTAGCTTAGGAACAGGGGCAAGAAAGTAAATTGTTTCTAATGTAAGTCATCAGCTATATGCTTCCTAAGGATTTATTTTACTTTTTCATAGAGGGGTCTGTAATAATTGGGCCATCTGAGGAAGAGTTACAGTCTTTAAGTCTTGCCCTTGGACTTTATGGATGCTGAGAGCCTGTAGCCAGTGTGTGATGAGGACTTCTAGGTGGTCCACCTTCTGCAGTGCTTCTCAGCCTACTGACAGGTGGCCTGTCACACAGGCATCCCCAAGAGAAGGGACAGAGGCTTCTGGGGCTGCTCAGCTGGCTCTTGTAAGGGAGGGCTTGCTGGTAGGGGGAGGGAGTGTGCAGGGAGGCCAGCAGGAGCTTCCAAAATGACTAATCCCTGTAGAAACTGACGTGAGAAGTGCCCTGCTCAGCCTTCCAACCCTAATTGTTCAAAAGGTGATTTCAGTGACAGCAAAAGCATCAGAGAAACAGGTGATTCTACCTGACCTGGCACCAAGACAGCTTACACCTTGGATGAGTAGCAAACTCAGAAGTGTTCGAGTTGCTCAGGGGTAAGCCCTTTGCTCAGATTGGTCTTGAATATTTTCTGCTTTTTCGCCCCATCACAAAGCTTTGCTCTCAGTGGCTGCTTGATGAGTTATCAGGGATAGGTGTGGGCACAGGATCTGAGGCTCTACCCACACTTTTTAAGGCAAAGAAGTAATTCCAAAATAATAATAATAATAATAATTATAATATTAATAATATGAATTTTGACCAGGGGGCCCTACAGAACAACTGCCTTTTGCCGTGTGATGGGAATAGTTTTCTTTCGGCGTCTGTACATTATTGCCCACAGAACTGGCGACCTTGGGGCACCTCTCTGTTTCTGGGGCACGTTTTGACTGAAAAATGGGTTGTATTGGAGGAAACATTTGAAACCACAAAAGAGGGTGTCGTGACACCTAAGGACGTGAAAAGAAAAATTGGCTTTACCAGAAATCAAAGAAATGAAAATTAAAATAATGAGAAGTTATAGGGGAAAAATGAGCAAGACCACCCATCCTCCATACTACGGGGGGACTGTCCATTGGGAGGGTTTATCTAAGGTCAGGCTGACAATGCATATGGCATAGCATCCCGCACACTGCTCACTCCTTTTCTAAGCAGGTATTCTCAGTAATTTGAGGCCTATATTGAGTGTTTGTGTCTCGAAGCGTTTAAGAATGGAATCCACATTCATGCCCAACATCTGTATAATGTTTAATTTGATCACACACATGCAGAAAACTATTCTATTCATCCATTAAAATTAAGCAGCATGAGAGGAATTTGTTATTACGCTTGAAGAAATCAAACTCAGGGTTCACAGAACTGGGCTCACGTTCATACGTCCTTAGAATTCTCTCCCAGCTACTTGTATGCTATGCAACATTTAGCTTGTCTGTGCCTCAGTTTCCTTATCTGTAAGAGGGGGACATAATGGTGGTTGTAAGCCAGGAGAGGTGGCTCACACCTGTAATCCTCGCACTCTGGAAGGCTGAGATGGGTGGATTGCAAGAGCTCAGGAGATCGAGACCAGCCTGAGCTACAGCGAGACCCCATCTCATAATAGTAGCCGGGCCTTGTGGTGGGCACCTGTAGTCCCAGCTACTTGGGAGGCTGAGGCAAGAGAATCCACTTGATCCTAAGAGTTTGAGATTGCTGTGAGCTATGATACCACAGCACTCCACCCTGGGCGACACAGTGAGACTCTATCTCAAAAAAAGAAAAAGTGGTTATAAAGTTTATCACAATGACTGCCACACTACAAAAACAAAGTTCTCCTTGGGGACATGGTATTTTTTTAGGTCAAGATAGGCCAAGACACAAGTGAGTTATACGTGCTTCACGAGGCCCCAGGCACAAAACTAGTGTAAGCTAAATACAGCTCACAAGGCAGTTCATGTGTTAAACGAAATAATTTATTTAGTGTGCTTAGCACAATGTGTGACACAGCCTAAGTGCCCAGGACAAGTTAGTGTTATGCACGTTATTTAACTTCTGTGCCTCAGTTTCCTCCACTGAAAAATGGGAATGACTGTAATTCCCACCTCACAGGGTGCTGGGGACGCTTAAATGAGTCAATGTGCAGAAAGCACTGAGGGACCCAGCACACCACTGGGCACACCACAGTTGAGTCAGCACTGTGTAAGTGTCAGCCATTTGTACTGCAAGTGTTGGGACGCCTAGTAGAAAAAAATCTAGTTTGAAAATCCTAGTCTTGACACACACCTAGACTAGAAAATGCCCATCAAAGACACTATCTGTGAGTAGAAAGACTGTAAGCGACATTTGGGTTTTGTACTGTGCTGTATCCTTCAAATATTCTTTTTTTTTAATTCTTTGAGACAGGTTCTCACTGTGTCACCCTGGTTAGAGTGCTGTGGCATCAGCCTAACTCACAGCAGCCTCCAACTCCTGAATTCAAGCAATGTTCCTGTGTCAGACTACCCAGTAACTGGGACTATAGGCACTCACCATGATGACACTGGGCTAATTTTCTATTTTTAGTAGAGATAGGGTCTTGTGCTCTTGCTCAGACTGGTCTCGAGCTCCTGAGCTCAAGCAATCTACTTGTCTCGGCTTCCCAGAGTGCTAAGATCATTGGCATGAGCCACTGCGCCCGGCCCCAACATTCATTTTTCAACAATAAGTACATAATCCTTTAATAATTTTTAGAAAAACTAATAGTAATTTGAAATATTTTTTCTGCATGACTAATGGTTAATTGAAACAGCTGAGTCCTCTGATCTTCCTTCTAGTTAATGGTCTCTCTCTATCATAGTCTTAATGGTCTCTCTCTATTATAGTTCCAGGGTCTGGTCCTTTGCAAGGAGTAGCTTAAGATTTCCGCACACTGTGTAACAGTGTTACTCAGATTCCTTCCTTCGTTGCATTAGAGCCATTGAACTCCGGGTCTGTGCTCGAATCGTTTGGGGGAGATTTTGAAATACAAGGTCTGATAATTAAGTGTGTAGCCTCAACCTAGACAAAGTGCTTGGAAGGGTGGACTAGGTGCTTGGCGTCAGGGCGTAGCTTCCCGGGGGGGTAGCTGGAAGGTGATCGTAGTGATCTTTAGCAGTGAGGTAGGTGGCACTTTTCCCAGGATGAGTTCGTGAACTTAATTGTTCAACCTCATATTCTAGCGTTGTCTCCTCACTAGACCTATCACATCTGCACGTATGGGGCTTGGCCCTGGGTATCTAAGGAAATTCTCATGTGCAGCCAGGTAGCCAGGAGCAGCATGCACGGAACATTGCCACCCCTGCCGTGCAGAGAGCGTGGCTCCAATAACACAGCCCCCCTCTTCCTCTCTCAATCTCAGAGTCAGCCCTAGCAGTGGCTCCCAGACTGTCAGAGGGCAAGAATCCCTGGGAGTACCTGTGAAAAACACAAATACCTGGGCTCTCACCCAGATCTACCGAATCTGAACTTTTCAGGGGAAGAGACTCAGCCCCATGTATGTTGAACAAGCCCCCTGGCTGATTCTTAGCAACAGAGAAGTGTGGGAACTCTGCCCAGGCCGAGGTTCTCAGCTGTGACTGCATACTGGGAATATCTGGGGACACCTGGAGAAGTTCTGATGCCTGGTTGCTGCCACCCACTGTGTCCCCTGACTTCCAATATTCGGATGTAATGCAGCTAGGACACAGCTTGGACACTGGGGGTTTGAAAGTCCTTCTGCTTCCTGGTGTGCAGTCACGGTTGGCAATAGCCAGCAGGATGGTGCTCAAAGTAAGATCCCGGGACCAGCAGTGTTGGGCATCACCTGGGAACTGTTAGACGTGCCGTTTGTGGAGTCCTATCCAGACCTACTGAATCAGAACCTGAGAACGGAACCCAGAAATCTGCGTCTGTGCAACCCTCTCGGGGATTCCAACTCTTCTCTTTTTTGTCTCTTTTTATTGAGACAGAATCTTACTTTGTTGCCCTGCGTAGAGTGCCGTGGCATCATAAACTTACAGCAACCTCAAACTCTTGGGCTCAAGCAATCCTCTTGCCTCAGCCTCCTAAGTAGCTGGGACTAAAGGCACCCACCACAATTCCCAGATATTTTTTAGAGACAGGGTCTTGAGCTCTTGCTCAGGCTGGTCTTGAACTCATGAACTCAAGCAACCTACCCACCTTGGCCTCCCAGTATTAGAATTATAGGCCTGAGCCACTGTACTTGGCCAGAACCACTTCTCTTGAGCAGTGATGTTAGAAGCAGGCTCCCAGACTCACTCCTGGAGATGTCTTGGTAGGTTTGGGCTGAGCCAGGAAAGTACTCCACATGGTTAAGACCTGCCCTTGGGAAACAGTGCTATAGGGGTTTACCCTGGTTCCCTTGGGCATGTTGAAGATAAAAAGGCCTTGCCATTTCTGGAGCACACCCAGCATCCCTGTGTCCTTGTGGAAGGCCTGCTGAGAGCAGAATACACAGCTATCTTCAGCCACAGTGAGTGGGTCGTGTTTTCCTGAAAGCTGGCAAGTCCTGTGGTTGGGAATCCATCGTTCAAGGGTACTGACCTAAGTTTGATGTCTAACAGCAGCAGAGAAGTGCATGGTTATTCTGTGCCTAATGCCAGTGCCTCTTTGTGTTGTAGGTTTTATAATCACCCCACCTTAGTGTGGTACCCCCAGCCCCAGGCTGGTAGCGACCAGGCCCACAGGAAAAGAGGAGGACCGGAAGTCGGTAGGTCGCCGGGCCCAAGGGACCGAGAGGACCTGGAGGTCAGAGGAATGGCCCAAGCCTACAGCCTGCCTGGCCACATGAGGGAGGGTCCCTGGGAAGTTGGAAGAAGGACAGAGCATGTGACGAAGAAGGCAGTTTGGGAAGAAGAGCTGAGAGCCTCAGGTCCTGCCAAGTGGCAGAACGTCAGCCTTGAAAGCTGGAACCAGCCGAGGAAATTAGGGAGGCAGATGTCGGATGGCGCTGGGGAGAGATTCTTTCAAGATTTGTACCCATTCATTCAAGGAGGACACATGTTGAATTCTCAGAACAAAAGGAAATCCCGGTCGTTGCCTAGAGTCCTTTCCCCTGAGAACCTGAGTTGCACAGAAATCCCCATTCCATTAAGCGACGGATATTTACCTAAAATGCCTCCGTATCCTCCAACGTGTCCGCCTAATCTGGAACCCACAAGGCACCCAGAGAAGGGTGGTTCCTCGGTGCCTTTACCCCGGCCCAAGTTTGGGAAACCCCTCAAGCCCCCTTCTCACGGCTCACACCAGCCTTCCAGGGGAGGAGTGGAGCTCAGCGACCGTCAGGACAGCCGCCAGGCGGACCTGCACGTCCCCAGGCACGAGCCCTGCGCCGTGGAGTCTGGCTTGGAGCCTCCGGTGTACGTGCCTCCGCCGTCATACAGGTCACCCCCCGAGCACATCCCAAACCCCTACTTGGAAGAAGACCCGGCTCCCAGACCTGTGTGCGGTGGCCACAGCCAACAGCTGCCTCTGACGGAGAAGGCCGGGCCCAGCGGGCAGCTTCCTCCTGGCCCCTTTGGCGCTGGAAATGAGTACGGTGCGAGCCCCCGCTGTCCTCGTGGGCCCTCTGCCACTGCCCACGACAGCCTTGTGCAGTACATTCCCTTTGACGATCCACGGATACGACACATTAAACTAGCTCAACCCCAGGGTTTCTGCGAAGAATCAAAGCTTGATGGTAAGTCCCGGAACTCCAGTCCTGTCACACCCCAAGAGCCACCTCGTGGGAAAATGCAGCCTGATGGCGCTGTTTGGGATCCACAGGGCCTGACGCCCCTGTCAGGGGATGAGAGAGGCCTGGCCCTAGCTGGTGCCCAGCCATGGTGGCTGTGGGGCCAGCTCTCCAGGGACGGAGAACCCAGTGGCTTTCCCGACCAAAGAGACCACTGTGTCACCAGGGGACAGCGGCCTGAGGTGGGAGGCAGCCGGCAGCAGCACGCAGAAGACCAGGTTTCCTCCCCACACTCGCAGGGTGCGAGTACCTGTGAAACTCAAGCCAAGCTCAAAAAGTTTGAGGCTGGGATCCAGACCAGGAAAAGTTCAAAGAAAAAAACAAACGAGACCATATTTTGTTTGGTCTCCATCCCAGTGAAATCAGAATCACATCTGCCAGATATAGATACGAACAACAATGACTTGAAACAGGGTGGCGATAAAAAGAATGGTTCTGATAAGAGCGCAGCCCTGCAGGAACAGAGCCTGCTGAGCCTCTCGTCCACCGACCTGGAGCTGCAGGCTCTCACGGGAAGCATGGGCGGGAGACCCGAGTTCCAAAAGCAAGATCTGGGGGAACCAGAAGACGACAAACAAACAAATGACCTCAGATTCGTTCACTTCACCCAGCACAGAGAGCTCAAGTATGCTGGCTCTTGGCCAGGGCACCAGTACCGAGACCAGCAAACACAAACCAGCTTCCCTGAAGAATCTCAGAGCTCACAGCTGCTCCCTGGTGCACAGCTAGGGGGGCCAAGTGACACAGGGCCCACTCCACAACATCCAGACCCTGCAGCCTCCGAGGGTCAGATGCACACAGCGTTGGCTTCTGGTGACCACAGACAGAGGCCAAGCGCTCATCCCCTGAGAGGTCAGAGGTCCCTCAGCCCATCTGGCAACAGTGTCTTCTCAAGGACCTCCTCCTCCACGCACCAGGCCCCTGCACCAAAAGCGGGTCGTAGTCAGCCTAGCGTGGACGTCCAGGGACATGGAGCCAGCCCCAAGCCCCTGTGCGAGGTGGTGAAGGGGGAACCGACGGGCCCGTGCAACAGCAAGCAACTGTTTGGGCAGTTTCTCCTGAAGCCGGTCAGCCGGCGTCCCTGGGATTTGATAAGCCAGTTAGAAAGTTTTAACAAAGAACTTCAGGAAGGGGAGGAAAGCAGCAGCCACAGCAGTGAGAACGGCGAGGACGGCGAGGCAGAGTACCAGCGGGAGGACCGTGCTGGCTCCAGGCCGGAGAATCCCAGCTCCCCTGGACACAGCCCGGGGCTGAGGGCTGAGCTGCAGTCGGGGACGTGGGTGCTGGAGCCCCCCGTGTGGCTGTCAGGAAGGGAGGAGCGTCAGTCTGAGCCCTGGAGTGAGGGCCCCGGACCCAGCAGCTCTCCCCGCCCAGCCCCCTCACAGGTAGAATGTGGCAGAGGGGACTCTCTCTGGTCAGCAGACGGAAGCTGGAGTAACGAGGTTGACAGGGCAGTGAATGAGCCAGTGCTCAGCCCAGGACCAGTGCAGGGACTGGTGTCTTCAAGATCAAGTGGCCCAAAGCCAGTGTCCCCACCCTCCCCAGCTGAGCCAAGGGAGCCCCAGGAAATTCAGAAACTCATCGGTGCTTTCATTTCTGCGAAACCCAGCATAGCGGGCCCTCCGAGGGTCGACAGTGGGAGACAGAGGGGTGCGGTGCTCCCGCTCTCCCTGACGGACAAGAACCGAGGGCTCTCGGCACCAGACCTGCGGTTGGTGGGGCTCGCCCCTGGACAAGAGCAGAGCACCAGCCAGGTAGATGGGTCTTCGGGTGAAGCAATAGAAATCCCCCCAGGTGAGTCCCTGCAGGCCAGGGCTGCAAGGATCCTGGGCATCGAGGTGGCTGTGGAGACCCTCCTGCGGGGCTCCAGGAGAGCAGGACAGAGCCAGCCTCCCCTGCCTGACGCAAGTGCCTGCAGCCCAGAGTCCCCTAGGGATGAGCCGTCATCATCCGGCTCAGCCCCAGCAGATGGCCTCACAGTGCCCACTGATGCCTTTTATGGCAGGAGGAAGTGCGGCTGGACCCAAAGCCCCCTCTTTGTTGGGGAAAGGGACAGTGCCAGGAGGGCCTCCCCGGTGTCTGATCACTCAAGTGTGGACGGGGTCATCACCAGTGAAGCCTCCAGCCCTGAGCCTCCCCTCAACCTCTTGGAGTCTAGGTCTTTCAACCAAAAGGATACGGGGGCAAGACCTCCCTTCAGGTCCACTTTGTTCCATTTTATAGAAAGGACTCCAAGCGTGGCAGGCTCTGAAAAGAGGCTCAGAAGCCCTTCCAAAGTGATTGAAAGTTTACAAGAGAAACTGGCCTCCCCACCCAGGAGAGCAGCCCCTGACCGCCTGCTGAGAATGAAGGAGGTGAGCTCGGTGTCTCGGATGAGGGTGCTGAGCTGTAGAAGCACCGACTCCATGGAGGAGACTGAGGAACTGACGGCCATCAGAGGCCAGCCTGGGCCACCCAGGGGCTCCAGTGAGGACCACACAGTCTCTGGCTCCAAGCAGGGTACCTCTTGGGGAGAAAGCAAGCGTCCAGCCACGGAAAAGAAGGACGGTGATCAAGACTTCTGGTGCCCAGGTGAGGAGTCAGGCAGGAGGGCTGGTGTTCTCTATGAATCTAGGATCCATAGACGGTAAAAAAAAAAAAATACCAGATTGGAGGAAAATGTAAATCTGCATATTCAGAAAAGATTGAGTTTGGCCCGCTGAATCATTTTATGAAAATATTCTTCCATTTCAAAGAATTACCCCAGAAGCTTTCCTTTAAGAGTGAAGATCTCGTAGTATGTGCATGTAATTGAAGTTACCCTTATAAACAACTACATAAAATTATCTACGTCCACAACTTTGCTTCTTCATGTGAAAAAGTCAGTCAATAAAGTGAAAGTGTCCCAGCTTTGGTGGCCGCACCTTGACAAATCTTGCTGGACACCATAGTGTTTCTTCCCCATACTCTCCTAAAATGATAGGCATTCACCCTAATTCATTGCTCCTTATTAACCTAATGACAATGGCACACCAGGTTGATTCATCAAACCGTCCTTCC
This sequence comes from Galagoides demidoff, assembly GCA_963574575.1. Taxonomy (NCBI): domain Eukaryota; kingdom Metazoa; phylum Chordata; class Mammalia; order Primates; family Galagidae; genus Galagoides; species Galagoides demidoff. Next base: position 17,998 of record CAUYQV010004094.1, read on the forward strand.
CACTATGCTATGTCTGCACCTTCCAAATTTCTTGGCCCTCTGATTTTTTGCTATTTTTGCCACCTCTCCATTCATGAAACTTAAAAAGGATTGCTAGATAAAATTAATGGCCTATGCTTCTTTCATGTCCCACCCCTAGAAAATTTACCCACCAATTACCTACCTTCCTTTCTTCCTTCCTCTTTCTTCCTTCCTTCCTTTCTTTTTATTTTTAAGGCAAGCATGAAACAAAATTTATTGAGAAAGTGAAAGATAGGTTTACAGAGCAAGATAGATTGGCCATAGACAGCAAATGGGTCCCCATTACTGTCACAAAGAAAACGCAAGGAAGACCCAAGCGTGTTTTGTGAAGCCCACTAAGTTTTGATTGTTAATCTCAGATGAGACACTCACAGGCCTTTGGGCCCTCTTCATCCCCTTTACCTTAGTGTATTTTTGGAACCTTCTCTGATTCGTGAAACCACAAGGCAGTTTCCCATCACTGGTAACAGTGACTTTCCCCAGACAAGATTTCACCATAATCTCAGCTGTGACACAGGAGGCCCAAAGAAGTCTTGGCATCTGTGTTTCAGACACTTTCTTCAGAAACCAAGAAGCGATCAATTACCATATTTTATCGTGAAGAATGTGCTTCCATATATAACGTGCGCCCATGTTTTTCGCGCAGACTTTCTTGAAAAAAACGTGACTTCGATTTAGATTTTTTAATTCAGGCTTTTCTTCGTTTATATTTGGGTACTTGTTTTTTGTGTTATAGAATTTTAGTATTTATTTTTTAACATGATGGCACAAGACATTTTCTGTAACAAATAATTACAAAAGTCAAGAATGGATACAAGGTACAAGAAACTTTATGTCCTGGCAACAAACTTGCATTTACCCATCATAGAAGGCCAAGAGCTCTTCTTCACAGACCGTATCAGAAGTATTCTCCTCTTCCATTCCCACCTCACCAGAGTCTTCTGAAGAGTCACTTTTCTCATCCCAGTAGATTTTATCATCCTCAGTTCCATCCATAGCACTGCTGATGTCACATTTTTTAAACATTTTCACCACCACTTTCTTCTTGACACCATTCCCCAATCTTAGGATTCAGTCTCAAACCTACGCGATGGATGCTGTCCTGATTCTGCCTGTAGGTGGTAAATCATTACCAGCTGGTTGGACCCACGATGTCCACCCTTTATTCGGGCCACACGTCATTCTTCGTTGGCCAAAAATGCTTTCATTGCAAGTTCATCATCTTCAACAAAACTGATTACTATATTCCAGGATATTATGTGGGTCACTATGAAAGTTTTGAGACAGACCATTATGGTCCATTATTTCATATCCAAGAAACATGGTCGACAGTGTCCTGATTGACACATGCAAATTTCAACTGCTTGGCTTATTGGTGTTGCTGGGAGGGCCCCATGCAAATTTTACGGTTCTTGATTTTTATGTGTCTCAAAAGTTTCTTAATATCCCACATATTTTGCATATGAATATCATTATTGCTTTCTAGAGTTTCACTATTTTTTTTAATTTTTTTTTTTTTGAGACAGAGTCTCACTTTGTCACCCTTGGTGGTGTGCCATAGCATGACAGCTCATCAAGTGATCCTCTTGCCTCAGCCTCCCAAGTATCTGAGACTATAGGCGCCCTCCACAACACCTAGCACTTTTGCTCAGGCTGGTCTTGAACTCCTGAGCTCAAGCCATCCACCTGCCTCTAGAGTTATACTTTTAAGGCATAAGCATAAATAAAAGAATTTAAGCATATATATGGAATTAGTATGACCTGTGTATAACGCATATCCTTAAATTTACCCTGAGAAATTTGGGCCCAAAAGATACGTGTTATACTTGGCAAATATAGTATATATCCTAGAAATGATTAAAAGAAGAATGGAGATAAGCATCAAAAGGTCCACATTATAAAGGACCTTCCATCATTCAGGCCAGAGTCCTTTTCACAGTAAGGGAAAAACTGTGCCCCCTAAGTGGCAGCCACTCCCTCCAGAGCTGGACCCACCCTTCTTCCTACGATGCCTCCAACAGGTGGTTCCACTCCTCCCACTCCTTTTTATTTTCTGTTTCGCAATCCAAGACTTTAGAAATAACTGGAAACGAACCGTTGTTTCTGCTGGAAGGATCCAGAAGTGTGCAGTAAACAAAAACATCTACTCGAGTCTTCTTAAATTTCCCATGCCATGGTTTGAGTCTTGGGGTCATTAGCCAGGGATCCTCTGTCCCTTATGCAAAATCCACGATTGAAATGATCCACCTGCCAGGGCTCTGGTGGGTCCTCTGAGGTTACAAGGTGGGTCTTTGTTGAGGAAGAGAATAGTGTGAGTATGGAACCTTTGCCACTGTGGTAGAAAAGTGTCACCTGGCCTGGCCTGTATTTTGAGCTGTTGGGATTTTCTTCTTTTTGTAGGCTTCAGTGTGATTCCTTTCTAGCCCCCTCACACCTCCCCCAAATATGCCCCCTGTGTTTTAAGGACCAGCTAAAACATAGCATAGGCTTCTAAAGCGAGTTTCCTCATCTGTCAAATTGTAATGTTTTTATCAGTCCTGCCGCTTTCTGAGAATTGTAAGGATTTTAAAATAAGACAAATCCTATTATAATAAAGCACCAATTTGTAGATATTTCTTTGTCTCAGTGAGTGGACACCTTTTTCAGGGATTATTTGGTAAAATAAGATTTCTAGTTCAGTAAGCCACACCCTCAGTTTTTGGCTTGAGCATTTGACATGTGGATGGAGTCCAGAAGGTATCTAAAAACACACAGATAATTGCAATTTTTTATTTTAGCTAGCCCTTAAAAATATCTCCCTTGTTGGGGTGGCGCCTGTGGCTCAAGAGGTAGGGTGCCAGCCCCATATACCAGGGGTGCCAGGTTTAAGCCTGGCCCCGGGACAAAAACTGCAAAAAAAAAAAAATCTCCCTTGTGACCTTTAAAGTTTTTTTAGCTGTAGCTACCAACCACTAGGAATTTTAAATTTTTCCCCCTCTCCATCTGATGCATTTGTTAATACACAGCAAAATGGCCAAAAATCTGCAGGCAGAGGGCTACTCAAGTTGACAGTGACCCCAGGCATTCCCAAGTACAGGCACGCATCGCTTAATGATGGGATGTGCCGTGATAATCATGTCATTCTGTCATCCCGTCACTGTCTGAACATCATAAGAGTGGATTTACCCAGATTCAATGGTGGAGCCCGCTGCCCTCTGCACACCTGTACCAAGTGTCACCATACGTCAGTGGAATATTAAGGATATGCAGGCCACTGTAACACAACAGTGTGTACCTAAATATATCTAAACATAGAAACATTACAGTAAAAACACGGTATAAAAGATAAAAAGTGGTACGTCCATACAGGGCCCTTGGAAGTTGCTTTGGGTGAGTCGGTGGGTAATGAGTGAACGAGAAGACCTAGGCCGTGCCTGTACACAATTGTAGACTTGAGGCTACAGTAAGGTAATCAGAAGGCCATTGTGGTGCTGACAGCAAGGTGATAGCTAGTGTGGGGTTCCTAGGGGACAGGACTTTTTCAGCTCCATTATGATCTGATGGGCCCATCGTGGTATATGTGGTCTGTTGTTGACTGAAATGTCATCATGCGGCATGTGGCTAACTGGAGAGCAGGGCACTGTTGGGGACACTGTCTTAGATTTGGTCTGCATAGGTGGCCCTCCATGAGCCAGCCTTTCGTCAGGTGGACACCAGGCCTCATATTCAGCGCTAGTTGTTTTGAGAGGAACAGAGGCCCTAATTAGTTGAGGTGGTAAAACTTTTAATGTATGTCTGCTTTTCCACTCACTGTTTCTTCACAAAGTAGAATAAAGCCTTGTCAGTGTGTTACTGATAAACTCTTTCTTCACAAAGTAGAATAAAGCCTTGTCAGTGTGTTACTGATAAACTCTGGGGCTTTGTTTTCCTTTTTTTGAGACATAGTCTCACTCGGTTGCTCTGGTAGAGTGCTGGGGCATCACAGCTCACAGCAACCTCAAACTCTTGAGTTCAAGGGATCCTGAGCAGCTGGGGCTGTAGGCACCTGCTACAACATCTGGCTGATTTTTTTGCTTTTAGTAAAGACAGGGTCTCGCTCTTGCTTAGGCTGGTCTCAAATTTCTGAACTCAAGCAGCCTACCTGCCTTGGCTTCCCAAAGTGCTAGGGCCACCATGCCCTGCCACTTTGTTTTCTTTTGGGGTTCTTTATCATTTTAAATATAAGACTCCTCATTCCCACCCCACCCACCCCCGTCCCTGTGTGCTAGAATCACTTCATTGCTCCTGAAGTCACAGCCCACTTAAACCAGATTCTGTTCTGGAACTGTAAAACAAGGTCAGGCCGTGTACATCCTTAGCCCCCCACGCCCCCACACCCTGCTGGACCTCCCTAACTGTGCTGTGTTGTACTGATCATATCATAAAGTTGGTCCCTTCACTTAACATCTTTTTAGTGGTCTTTTGTGGCTGTAAGAAATCAGTGGCTTAAAACTAATTTAGGGGAGGGTAATCGATGGGACCACACCTGCATCTTACAAGGGTACATGCGAAATTTGCTAAATGTAGAATATAAATGTCTTAACACAATAACTAAGAAAATGCAGTGAAGGCTATG